>CAUYLG010032246.1:0-45487 GCA_963573385.1 Cacajao melanocephalus
GAGGGGCTTTCTGCCCGTTGGTTTCTCCTTTGTGCCTTCCAAATGCTGCGCGCAATGCTGTGTATCTCGTCAATACACAGGTGTAGGAGTATTTCTAAAGGCCTCTTTGGCTGGGCGAGGTGCGTCACGCCTATAGTCCCAGCACTTTGGGAGGCCAAGGCAGGTGGACCACTTGAAGTCAGGAGTTCGAGACCAGCCTGGCCAACCTGGTGAAAATCCATCTCTACTAAAAATACAAAAATTTCCAGACATGGTGGCACACACCTGCAATCCCATCTACTTAGGAGGCTAAGACAGGAGAATCACTTGAACCCGGAAGGCGGAGGCTGCAGTGAGCCAAGATCACACCACTGCACTCTAGCCTGGGCAAGAGTGAGGCTTTGTCTCAAAAATAAAAATAAAAGTCTTCTGGCCAGTCGCAGTAGCTCACGCCTGTAATCCCAGCACTTTGGGAGGCCAAGATGGGCAGGTCGCAAGGTCAGGAGATCAAGACCATCCTGGCCAACACAGTGAAACCTCATCTCTACTAAAAATACAAAAAATTAGCGGAGTGTGGCGCATGCACCTGTAGTCCCAGCCACCAGGGAGGCTGAGGCAGGAGAATCGCTTGAACCAGTGAGGCAGAGGTTGCAGTGAGCAGAGATTGCCCCACTACACTCCAGCCTAGGCAACAGAGCGAGACTCTGCCTCAGAATAAATAAGTAAATTTTTTAAAAAGTCCTCTCAGAGCTTTGCTGCTCCTGACCTGCCTGATGCTGGCCTGGCTCCCAGGGAGCTGCCCTGGGGGGTCTGAGGAGCCATGGCAGGGTTTTGGGCTCAGGCAGGACAAAGCTCACTCCTGACTGTCATCTCCAGGGAGCTGCTCATCTGACCAACCTTGCTCCAGCCCCTCGGCCTCTCTGCCTCACCGATTCTTCCAGGAGACCCTCTGGGCCCCTCCCGCCAGCCTTCCCCCCGAATCCCTAGCCACAGGTCAGCATTGCCACAGTTTAGTGTCTGTGTATGGGGCAGCTACAATCTGTGGGGCTCAGGGTAAAATGAAAAGCAGGACCCCTTGTGCCTGATGCATTGCAAATTTCAAGATGGCAACTGCACAGCACGAAGCCCTTGCAGGGTTCTTCTAAGCCTGGGGCCCTGTGCACCTGCAGGGGTCACACACCTGTGCAACCGGCCCCATCGGTATCTCCCCAGGCCGGACGCAGGCTCCCCAGGACCAAGTTTGCCAGATAGCCAGACTGGACATACTGGCTATGGCCCTGCCCTCCAGGGCCTTGCTGGGCTGGTAGAAATCTAGGCCAGCTTGCTAGAGGAAGAAACCTCAGCCTCAGAGGAGGTAGCTGCTCTCTGTTCCCCTGCACAGCTACCTGGGCCTCTCTTTCTTATCACAATTTCTTTCTTTCTTTCCTTCCTTTCTCCCTTCCTTTCTTCCTTTCTTTTCTTCCTTTTTCCTTTCCTTTCTTCCTTTCTTTCTTCCTTTCTTCCTTTCTTCTCTTTCTTTCTGTCTTTCTCTTCTTTCCTTCCTTCCTTTTCTTTCTTTCTTTCTCTTTCTTTCCTTCCTTCCTTCCTTCCTTCCTTCCTTTATTTTCTTTCTTTCTTCTTTCTTTCTTTCTTTCCCCTTTCCCCTTTCCTTTCCGGACAGAATCTCACTCTATTGCCCAGGCTGGAGTGCAATGGCGAGATCTCGGCTCACTGTAACCTCTACCTCCCAGATTCAAGCGATTCTCCTTTCTCAGCTTCCTGAGTAGCTGGGATTACAAGCATGCACCACCACGCCTGGCAAATTTTGTATTTTTAATAGAGACCGGTTTTCTCCACGTTGATCAGGCTGGTCTCAAACTCCCGACCTCAGGTGATCTGCCTGCCTCGGCCTCCCAAAGTGCTGGTTTTACAGGCATAAGCCACTGCGCCTGGCCTTTTTTTCTTTTCTTTCTTTCTTTTTTTTTTTTTTTGAGACGGAATCTCACTCTGTCGCCCAGGCTGGAGTGGTGTGGTGCAATCTCGGCTCACTGCAACCTCTGCCTCCTGGGTTCAAGCGCTTCTCCAGCCTCAGCCTCCCAAGTAGCTGGGACTACAGGCACATGCCACCACACCCAGCTAATTTTGTATTTTTAGTAGAGACAGGGTTTCACCATGTTGGCCAGGCAAACTCCTGACCTCAGGTGATCTGCCCGCCTTGGCCTCCCAAAGTGCTGAGATTACAGGCGTGAGCCACCACGCCAGGCATCTTATCACCACAAGTTCTTATCTGGAGCTCAGCTGTGTGACCCTGGTCAAGTTACTTAACCTCTCTGTGGCTTGGTTTCTTGATCTGCGGAGGTTGGGCCTACTCCCCAGAGATGTGCCCTCCTTCACGGGGAGGTAAGCTTTCAGCACGGAAGTGTTTACAGCAGCGTCTGCAAATAGTACTAGCTCAATAGCGTTCATCATGATTCCTCTGCGATTTCCTGCTGGACTCTGAGCTCCGTGAGGTCAGGGCCCAGGTTCGTCTTGCTCTCAGAGATTCCTGGTTGCCCTGATAAACGTGGCCAGATAACATGACCGGAACAGCTGTGGGCTATGTTAGAAGGAAGTTACTTGTGGCGAGCCTGGGGAGGTGATGTCCCCTGGAGAACATGCTTCAACCACTGAGATGGCTGGAAAGCATATGGGTCAGGAGGTTCCTATAGGAAGGTTCTTTTGGGGTTTGCTAGGCTCTATAGCCGTGGGAGTTAGAAGTCTGCCCAGAGCCGGGCAAGGGCTCCCTGGGCGTTTGGGGGCATCGCTGAAGCCCCCTCAGCTGCCAGGTGCAGTAAATAAGCCAGGGAAACCGTAGTGGGTGAGTCGTTAAGGATCCCCAGGCTCCATGATGGAGAGGCAGAGGAGCTGCTCCGGGCTGCTGTGCTTGGGGTCCGAGTCTCACTGTTGAGAGAATTCCAGAGCCCTAGAGACACCTGGGCTGGCCCGCCAAGTCCAATCCCTGCTTCCAGCCCAGACACCGTCCAGCATCCAAGGCCGGCTCCGATGGGTCCAGACAGCAATGAGCATCCCCTTCTTGGTGCTGTTCACAGGGGAATGTTGAGGGTTGTGGAGCTGCCTGGAGGTGGTGGCACACATGTCTCCATGGATGGGTTTCACTGCCTCCAACAGGAAGGTCAGACCATCTGTCACTTAGGGTGTATTTGGGAGGGAAGACAGAAGGACCCAGAGAGGCAGAAATGATGGGAGAGGGAGGGCAGGTGGTGGGGGTGGGGTTGAACAAATCGCCCCAGTAAAGGCAGAGCAGCTGGAATGAGCGCTGGGCAGCCCCACATGGCTGGGAAGCAGGGGTGTGTGTGTGTGTGTGTGTGTGTGTGTGTGTGTATCTTGGCTAGGGGAACACCAGCCTTTTCCTCTGCCTACTCAACAGCCCTCCCCTGCTTCTTTCCTCCCCGGGGCCATGGGGAGAATTGCAACACCAGCCTTCCTGTGAGACCTCAGGTCAGTTTCCCTGTGTTCCTCTGGTCAGTTCTGACCATGCCCCCACCTGGTTGCCGTCAGAACGTCCTGATGTCCACCCCATGCCCTGCACAGGGGATTGAGTCCCCACTCTGTGCTCCCAAGGTCTCCCTCCCAGCACTTGTCACTGTGTCCTGGAATTGCCAATTTAGGTGAGGTTTCCCGAGACTCCAGGCTCCTGGGGGGAGGGCTGCCCACGCAGGCGCCCACTCAGGGCCCAGCACAGGTGTGGTTCTTGGCTGAGTCTGGTACTTCGGCTGCTTAACAGATGACCGGATCCTGGGCGGCTTCGAAGCAACAGAGTTGCAGGCTGGCAGTCCGAGATCAGGGCGCTGGCACAGTCGGGTTCTGGTGAGGGCCCCCCTCTGGGGTGCACACTGCTGGCCTCTTGCTGTATTGCACATGGAGGAAGGGTCAAGGCCTCTCTGGGGCCTCTTTTTCTTGCTTTGTCTTTTCTCTTTTTATCTTTTTTGAGACAAAGTCTTGCTCTGTCACCCAAGCTGGAGTGCAGTGGCAAACCTCGGCTCACTGCGGCCTCTACATCCTGGGTTCAAGTGATTCTCCTGCTTCAGCCTCCCCAGTTGCTGGGATTACAGGTGCCTGCCACCATGACCGGCTAATTTTTGTATTTTTTGTAGAGATGGGGTTTCGACACGTTGGCCAGGCTGGTCTCGAACTCCTGACCACACCTTGGCCTCCCAAAGTGCTGGGATTACAGGTGAGAGCCACCTCGCCTGGACTGGGGCCTCTTTTCTAAGGGCACTAATCCCATTGTGAGGGCTCCACCCTCATGACCTGATCACCTCTCAACCATCTCAACAGCCCCACCTCCTCATACCATCACATCGGGCCTGGGGTTCCAGCAAATGAATTTTGGGGGGACACGTTCAGTCCGTAACAGTGCTGAATGAGCTGCCTGTAGAATGGCAATCAGCCGTATCTGCAGGGTTCCCTGGCTCCCAGCTCCCTCCCCTCCCTCCCACCAGGCTCCTGCCTGGAGCCAGCGCCCTCCTCCCCACTCCAGTCGTGGGTCCTGCCAACAGCCTTGAGGCTTCCGGCTCCAGCAGGCCCTGTGCCCCTGTCCAGTTCCACCCTCTCCAAATAAACGCCGCTCCTTCCTTAACCTTGCCCTGATCCCCCTGCCTCCGAGGAGCCCACGTGCAGCGGGAAGGAGCCCCCACAGGACAGCGTTCAGCGGGAGACGGGGCTTCCCCGTGAAGAGGTGCTGAGTGTGGATCCCGATTCCAACACCCGGGTGCCGTGTGACCTTGAGAAAGACTCAGCCTCTCTGGGCCTTGGCTTCCCCAACGACCAGGCTGTACTGAGGGTGGCTTAGAGGGAACTCCTGTGTGCGGGCGGAGGACTCTGTGGGGGGGAGCTCTTGTGTGTGAGGCGGAGGGCTCTGCAGGGCAGGAGTTCCAGCTCCAGTCGGCACCACGAGCACCCCCAGGTGAGACCCCCTGAGCCCTCGGGGTTTCAATGTCCTTATCAGCAAACGGGGCTAAGGAGCCACGTTACAGAGGTGCAGAGGCGTGGGGAAGTGGGGACACCTACAAAGGGCAGTGACCTCCTGCCCCTCCCAGCTCCCCCGTCTGCTCTGGGTCAGAGTCATTCCTCCCCCTCCACCCAGCCAGACTCGGCTCCCACTCTACCCTGCCCTGGCTGGGCACCGGACTGCCCATGGCCAATGGCAGAGGTCAGGGTGGGCTGGGGTTGCTCACCGTGGGGAAGACAGACAGGACCTCACAGCGCAGAGGTGGGCGGGGGTGGGTGGTGCACCTGCTTTGATCCCAGCAAGCTCAGGTGGGTCGAGTTGTGGTGAGCAGAGCTTTCCTGGCGTCCCCCCTGCTGCTTCCTGAAGCCCAGGAGGGGCAGCACTCGCCACCACGATCCCCCACCACGACTCCCCCACCACAACCCACCCATGGCCCCCCACCACGATCCCCCCATCATAACCCCCACCACAACCCCCCACTATAATCCCCTCATCACGACCCCCCCACAATGCCCCCCCACCATAACCCCCACCACCATGAACCCCCACCATAACTCCCCACCACAACCTCCAAACCATAACCCCCCCATCACGACACCCCCACCCCCAGCCCTGAGTGGAAATGCCCCAGGGAAATGGGCCCTCTTGGGGCCCCTGGGGAGGCCCCCAGTCCCGGGTCACTGTCAAGGAGGGTGAGGGATGGCCCCGAGGGCCCCTGGGGAACAGCTGGGGTCATCCGCTGAATGCCTGGCTCCCTCTCCTCCTCCTCCTCCTTCTTGGTGACCCCAAGTTCATGGTGGAGGACATATTGGTGGACAGCCAGGTGGCTACAGAGGGCCGCGGGAAGCGTCTGGGCCTCCAGGGCAGTAGGTGACCCCGAATGTGGGGGCTACTGTGTCTGTGTGAGGTCCACCTGTGTGCCCAGGCTGTCTGCGGGGCAGGAATCCGTAGATGTGTGTGGTGTGTGTGTCTGTGGGGGTGTTGTGTCTGTGTACCGTGTGGGTGTGGCCCTGTGGCGTGCCTGTGTGTGTCTCCGGGTGCCTATCTCGGTGGGGGGTGTGAGTGCCAGGAGCTGCGGGACTGAGTCTCGGGTCCTCTGGACTCGGCCTCCCGCCTGCTGCCGCTGGTTTGCGGGGAGGGAGCGGGAGGAGGGGGCGGCGGCCGGATTGGAGCGCGGCGGGCTCCCGGGGCCACGCGGGCCCAGCAGCCGGGGAGAGGGGGAAGGGAAAGGGGGGAGGCGGGAGGGGGAGGGGAAGGGGAAAGGCAGGGGTAATCGGGAGAGGGACCAGGTCTCCCCGCAGGCCCCACCCAGCGCCCTCCCCGCGCGTGGTGTCCCCAGCGCGGGCGAGGGGTCGGGGGCGCCGAGACCCGCCCAGGGCGCTCCATGCGGACTCCGGCTCCAGTGCTCCGCGCTGCCGCAGGGCTGCAAGCCTAACCATTTTGGGCTGAACAACAAACTCGAGAGAGGGAAGTTGGGGGGCAGGGGCGGTGCGTTTCCCCCCACCCGCTAGGGCCGGCCGCGGCCTCTGGGCAGGTGCCAGGAGGTCGCGCGGCCGGAGCGGGGCTGCCCGGGGCCCGCAGCGCGGAGGCGGAAGCGGGCGGGTGAGGGCGCCGAGCTAGGGGAAAAGTTTCCGACCCTGGAGCGAGACTCTGCTGAGAAGTTTCGGCCGCGCCAGGCGGCGCCAAAGCCAGGCCAACACTGCCCCCGCGTGGGCGCGGCGCGGCTCTGCAGCCGGCGGAGAGGCCGGGGCCCGCAGCCGTCCTTGGGGGAAACTGAGGCTCAGAGAGGGCGAGGTGGGCCGCGCAAGGCCACCCGGAGGAGGGGCGGTAGAATCAGGCCTGCTGAGACCCGCAGGCTCTCCGGGAAATAGCCTGGGTCAGGGGACGCGGCGTGAGAGTCCAGAAAGGGAGACGGAGGGGAGGGGACATCCCGGGGACTGAATCCCACTCCGGTGAATCCCGGTGGAGGCGCGGCTGCAGCGCTGTCCTCGTCCCATCCCCGCAGAGTTCGTCTAAACTGAGCCTAGCTCTACTGCCCTTCTGGAGTCAGGGCGCCTCTCCCAAAAGGCCTCCCCCATCCGCACCCCAGCCGGGCCCTAAGGACCCCCACCTGCCACCGCAAAGCCCAATCCCACCGTTTGCAGCCCCTTCCTTCGCCATTGAACAAGACGCCAGGGTGTGGATTCCGTGTTATTTCCTCAGCGGCCAGGAGGTGGCGAGAAAGACCCGGATCCCGGGCAATGGCGCGGGGCTGGGGGCCGCTGGCAGCTTCAGGGAGAGGGGCGGAGGCTCAAACTTTGTCCAGGGGGCTGGAAGGCAGGTGTGGCGGGGGCAGACCTGGCGGGCAGGGGCTTGGCGGTGGCCTGGGGTGCTGGGTCAGTGCCTGCCACCTTGTCTTTCGCCACCTCCCGATGCAAACATCCACCCCACCATCCCCAAACTAGGAGAGCACGGGTGGCCCCAGCCCAGCACACCCAGGTTTTGCCTTCCAGGGACCAGAGGCTGTGAACCCGGCCGGGGAAACGCACAAGATTAACACAGGGTACTTTTCCCTGGGCTGGAGTCTGGACGCCCTCACTCCACAGTGAAGGTTAGATGGAGGCTTGGAGGGGGAGGACGGGGGCGGGGCGTGGTTCTCCTCCCCTAGGCTCAGTTTCCAGCAGGTGCCTACTTCAGGTGTGGACTGATTTAGGTCGACAGAGTCTTGGTCCCAAGTTTTTGGGGTTTCTTGTTGTTGTTTGTTTTTTGAGACAATGTCTCATTCTGTCGCCCAGGCTGGAGCGTAGCAGTGTGATCACAGCTCACTGCAACCTCAACCTCCTGGGGTCAGGCGATCTGCCCGCCTCAGCTTCCCAAGTAGCTGGGGCTACAGGCATACACCACCATGCCCAGCTTATTTTTGTTTTTTGATTTTTTTTGTAGAGACAGGGTCTATGTTGCTCAGGCTGGTCTCAAACTCCTGGGCTCAAGCCATCCTCCCACCTCAGCCTTCCAAAGTGCTGGGATTATAGGCGTGAACCATCGCACCCAGCATGTTCCCAGGTCTGAGGTCTGTGGCAGGGTCTCCCACCTTCCAGAAAAGGGATTCACTTGGTAGAAGTCCTGGACCCCGGGGATGCCCTGTCCCCCCACTCAGCCTCATCCTGGCTGTGTCTCCAACCCCCTTCCTTCCAGGAACCCCCAGAGACCAGCAATCAGGTACACAGAAAGGTTTGTGGTGTGAGACCTACTGGCAGGTCTCAGCCACCTGGGATGTGCCTTTATTCGTGGGGCAAGGAAGGGCGATCCTCATGGCCTGGCCGTGTGTGCCCTGGGCTTGGGCTCGAGTGTTCACCTTTGAGCTCGATGCAGTGTTGGGGAGGGCCAAAGGAGATGGTACTCCTCGGGGCGGCCTTGCTTCAGGACCGACTGCAGCACCAGGCTGGGAAGGAAGGACTCCTAGAGTGAGACAGAGGACCAGCTGGCTGCCACCAGGACCTCAGGGCAGGGGACTGGGCCCCCAGGGCCCAGCGGGATTCTACAGTGCAGCCCTGTTGGGCAGGTTCTGCTGTCAGCTCCATTTACAAGGTGAGGAAACAAATGTAAGTCCAGGCACCGGGGCTCACGCCTGTCACCCAGCACTGTGGGAGGCCGAGGCGGGCGGACCACCTGAGGTCAGGAGTTCAAGACCAGCCTGGCCAACGTGGTGAAACCCTGTCTCTACTAAAAATACAAAAATTAGCTGGACATGGTGGCGGGCACCTGTAGTCCCAGCTACTTGGGAGGCTGAGGCAGGAGAATCACTTGAACCCAGGAGATGGAGGTTGCAGTGAGCGGAGATCGTGCCACTGCACTCCAGCCTGGGCAACAGAGCAACACTGTATCACACACACACACAAAAAAAAAGAAAGGGAAGGAAGGAAGGAAGGAAAGATGGAAGGAGAAAGAGAGAGAGAAAGAGGGCAAGAGGGAAGAAAGAAGGAAGGAATGGAAGGAAGGAAGGAAGGAAGGAAGGAAGCCACAGCCTTCGATTACGGAGCTGTGATCTGGACCCAGGCACTTGACTTAGAGGCACCCCTTGACTGCTTCACTTTGAGGGAGATGCAGGAACACAGGCCCCCTGCTGACTTGGCTCACAGGGAGGGTCCACTCCCAGCCCTGGCCACCCCACCAAACAGGGCTGAGCTGGGGGCCAGCTGCCAGCCAGGGGCTCACCAGCTTCTGGCTCCAGGAGCAAGGCCGTTTGCCCACCTGCTCCAGGATGCCATAGGGGTCCAAGAAGGCTTGGAGGCCCCTTCGCGGCCTCTGAGCAGCATCTTTCTTCCATGAAGAGAAGGGCAGGCTGCTGTTCATGGAAGTGTCCTCAGAAAGGTCGCCCCGTGTCTTCTGGGAGGGCCTGGAGGAGACAGGACCCCATGAGCATCATGGACCCTGAGTTCCCGGCCCAGCCATGGCTGGCAGGGCCCTTGAGGGCCCACACTGGCAACCCGCCTGCTGCTGGGTGGGGAGGTATGTAGGCAAGGGGCAGGGAGCCCTGGCAATGTCCACGAGACCCGTCCCCTTCCCCGGAGCCTCACAGGCCAGCACAGTGCCAGCATGAAGAGCTGGCCAGGGTCTCCTCCTTGGCTTCAGGGTACAGGGCTTTGGGCAAACTCTCCAGCCATTTTCCAATGTTCCCAAACTCTTGCTCCGACGCCACTGGCCGGGTGACCTTCCGGTTCACAGTGACGCTCTGTGTGACTGCAGGAGAGACGGCAGGGTGAGATCTCTGTCGGGGAGGAGGGCACTGGTGCCCCCATCCTCCTCTCCTCCCTCTGGCAGGCAAGGCCGGTCAGAGCCCTGTCTCCATGGCAACCCCCGGCTCCCCAGCGCCTTCTGGCTGCCTCCAGAGAAAGCTTAGGTTTTAAAACCACCTGCGTGACTGTTTCTGTTATACCCGAGCTGTGCCCCCTGCGCACCCCCACTTGTGCTGTGGCCGGAAGCTTGGCCCCTTTCCCGCAGTGGGGAGACCACTCACCCCATCACAAAAGTCCCAGAAACCATGCTGAGAGTGCTGAGGGGTTCAGGGAGGGCTGCCTCAGGGCTGGGGGCTTTTGCTGCCCAACATCAGCCATGCAAGGTGGTCCAGGGACCCTGAATTCCCCAGTGGCTGCCCCAGGATGGAAAGGGCTGGGAAGCAGCAGGCTGGCCCCCACGTCTCCTGGGTACCATTGTAGCTTCTTATGGCCGGTGGCCGACACGGAATCATCTCCCGCAGCACCAACTGCCATTCACACGAAATTGTTTCTCCTAGGCTTGTACTGGCCTTGGATTCCCAAGAGGGGCCAGGGGGCACTCTGGCTTCCATTTATGGCTCTGTGTCACCCACACAAGCCCCTTCTGCTTCCGGGGCCTTAGTTTCCCCACCAAACACACAGAAGTTGGGCAAAAATCACAGCTTCTAACTCCAGCTTCCTGTGATGCCAAGGGGGCTGGGTCAGATCCCTCCTAAATCAGTGAAGGTCCTAGGTTTGCAGGGCATCTCCCACAGCTAGACCTTGAGGCAGACGTTTCCTGAAACTGCATATAGTAGGTGCTCAATAAACAGCTAGTTGGCTGTTGGAGGCCTTGGGGGCTGCTGGACCCTGAGAAGAAGCTGGGCACACGGAAAGAGGTGGAGCTTGGTCAAGGTTATGCCAGAGCGAGAACACAGCCTTCTCGCCTGCTTCTTGAAACCCACTTCAGAAAACTCGCTGGGAGCGGCAAAACGGACAACATTACACCCAGGGCCTGGTGGTTCTTAGCTTCTTTGCTGGACCAGGCAGTGCCGGCTGTCTCCAGCAGAGAGAACATTTCCTCTTCCTGGCTTTTCTGGGCACCTCCTCAGGCAGGCTTCTGAGGTCTGCCTTCATGCATGTGGGGGGAAGATGCTTCTGATGGCATCTGGGCCTCCTCCAGCCCCTGTAGGCTGTGGGGGCTGGGGAGGGGAGAAAGGGTGGGCTCGGTGGCTCTGGCTACAGGTCTCAAGGTGTGCAGATGCAGCGCATGGGGACCCCTTGGCAGCGAGCAGTCCAAGGCACCGCCCCCCTTGCAACACCTCCGCTGGACTCTGGACCCTCTACTTGGTCCTCGAAGGTCACCCTGACACCCTCCAGGGAGGCCAGTTCAGGCTCTTCCTCGGCAGGGTCACTGACCTCTTGGCCTTTGCAAGCTGGTCCCTCACTCCGGGGACCCAGAGCTACAGCCTCTCTGCCCTCCTGGCTGGAACTTTCTGGAGTCTCCCCACCCTGTCTGCTTACCTGAGCATTGGCGCTCCCAATAGCGGAGCAGGCTGTCCTGCAGGGTCTCGTCAGCAAATCGCACCCGGAAAGGGCAGCGAGGCCTGCGGAGACCTGAGCCCTTCCCGGAGGGCCTGCTGGGAGAGGAGAGAGGGGCCTGTGCTCGGAGCCCCCGCCGCACCCCAACACACATCCACCAGCCCCAGACTCGCTGTGAGATCCTGGGCAGGTGGCCTTCTCTGGCCTCTAAGACTGGATAACACCAGTCACAGCAGCCCGCCTTGACGAAGCACTTCCCACCTGCCAGGCAGGCTCAAGGAGGCACATACACCATCCCACCAAATGCACATGGCCCTGTGACACGCTGTGATCATTCTCATTTTATAGTTGAGGAAACAGAGGCACAGAGACGATTCCAAGGTCATGCAGGAGCAAGGCGTGGAGCCAAGTCCGGCATCCTGGTTCCAGAGCTGGCCTCCTTGCACATAAAGCAGTTTAGCAGAGAGAATAAGAAGGCCAGCCTAGGAATCACGCAGTCCTAGGTTTCAGTCCTGACCCTCTCGAGCCTCAGTTTTCTTATCTGTGAAATGGGAATTGTTGTGCCCACTGTACAGGGTTGTGAAGAAGGGAAATGGGTCGTAAAAGCATCCAGCCCAGGGTCTGCAGGACCCAGAGGAAACATCACGGACTGCGAGCTGCTCCTTTTTTTTTTTTTTTTAGACAGAGTCTCGCTCTGTTGCCCAGGCTGGAGTGTAGTGGCACAATCTCGGCTCACTGCAATCTCCGCCTCCCGGGTTCGAGCGATTCTCCTGCCTCAGCTTCCAGAGTAGCTGGGATTACAGGTGCGCGCCACCACACCTGGCTAATTTTTGTATTTTTCGTAGACATGGGGTTTGACCATGTTGGCCGGGATGGTCTGGTCTCAAACTCCTGACCTCAGGTGATCCACCTTCCTTGGCCTCCCAAAGTGCGGGGATTATAGGTGTGAGCCACCGTGCCCAGCTGAGCTGTTCTTATAGTAACTGTCTATCTCAATCATGGCTCATCCCAGCCACGTGACCTTCGGCAGACTATCCCCAAGTTTCCATTTTCATTTTTTTCCCTTAAAATTATAGGCAAAATAATGCCATCCTCCTGAGTTTGGTGAGTATCAGATAACTTACATGAGGCATCTAGGACATGGCCCAGCACAGGGTTTGGCCTTAATCAAGGGCATCTGTTACATGTATATTTCGTAGATAACATTGTTCCATTTATTGTTATTGATTTCAGCCTCAAGGGCAAGGCTGCGGGAGGGTCCGCTTGACCCACCTATAGCTGTGCTGTTTAGGAAGGTCATAGCTGACAGTTAGTATGCACATATTTATATGTCTGCGTCCATCCATCGGACCACGTCTGTATGTCTGTGTAGATGCAGAGGGAATGCTTTTCATCAGCCCCCAAAGAACCAAGCAGTCGGGAGGTGTCGGGACAGTGCCTAGCCACATGCTTTGGGACCCAGTCATCCAACGGTTGTCTGCTCAGGAACCCCCGATGTCTGCTGGCTGCAGGGCCAGGCAAAGGCATAACCCAGCTCTGCCCGCCTGCCTGAAATCTCAGCATCTCCACTGAGGGCCACTGGAGCCTGTTCTAAGGCACCTCAGTGTCCCCTGTAGGGCCTACCTGGGGATCTCACACACACTAAGGTGCTCAAGTATTTGCTCTGGAATATGAAAGCCTGTAACTCTGTCTGTATCTGCTTTTGCTCACATTTGAGAGAATGAATTCCATACATTTATTTATTTTATCTTGTGAGAAGCCATGTGCGTATTTGGCCTGATTGGCTGAAAGTTCTTGGGTTGGTAAATATGTTTCACTTTTTTTTTTTCTTTGAGACAGGATCTTGCTCTGTCACCCAGGCGGATCTTGCTCTGTCACCCAGGCTGATCTTGGCTTACTGCAGCCTTGACCTCCCAGGCTCTAGCAATCCTTTCACCTCAGCCTCCCGAGTAGCTTAGACCACAGGCATACAACACCACGCCAAGCTAACTTTTATAATTTTTGTAGAGAGTTTCACCATGTCACCCAGGCTGGTCTCAAACTCCTGGGCTCAAGCAGTCCTCCTGCCTCGGCCTCCCAAAGCGCAGGGATTACAGGCATGAGCTACCATGCTTGGCCATGTGTTTCATTTCTAGTTCCTACTATGACCCATCAGCAGTGTCTGCCTGGAGTACTGTGTGAGATGGAAGGGTTCTGAGGCTCAGTGGGGAAATGCGATCCATTAGTTTTGTCTGCCGTGGGTATGAGATGAGGAGGAATGTTATGTATGCAACGTATTTACTCTCCCTGGTCTTTAAATTCATGGGCAGTGCTGTCCACCCTTCACCCCTGCTTAAGCCTGGAGGAATTTTAACCTGAAGGAACTGTTTCTGTCTTCTTCCCCGCCTCTGTTAAAACTGTGGTGTCTAGGCCCAGGTAGGTTCCAATGCCTAAGCTTTTCTCTTACCTACATCCCTTATTTTTCTCCCAATATTCAACACATAGTAAAACCTAATAAAACAGTGAGAAATGGATAAATGATGGTGGGATGGATAAAAAGATGGAACACAGGTGGGTGGGTTGATGGGTGAATGGACTGATGGGTGAGTTAATGAAAGGGTCTGAATAGAACTGAACTATGGATGTATGGGTAGATAGACAGACGGGAGGCTGGATGATTATGTAGAGGGGTATGTAGGCTTTGGATGGCTTAATGACTAGATTAGAGATGGACAGTGTCCTGGGTTTACAAGTGGATGGAAGGATTTGTAGATGGTTGATCATTGGATCAATGGATGGATGGACAGAAGTGTGGGAGTTTTAGATGGATGGATGGCTAGCTGGTTGGCCAGGTAGATTAATGGATCCAGAGGAGACCTGATTCATGGGTGGGTGGGTGAGTGAATGGATGGATGGATGGTCATGGGTTCATGATAGTTGAATGGATGGATAGAAGGATGGATGGATAGATGGAGAGATCCATGAATAGGTTGTAGAAGGCCTGGTTCATGGACGAGATGGATGCAAAGATGGATGGGTGAATGGGAAAATGAATCTATTAATGGATTCATGGATGCATTCTGTGTTGGTGGAAGACCTCATTCATGGATGGGTCGATTCATAGATGAACTGGCGAATGAATCTTGAATGGGTTGATAGAAGACTGGATTCATGGAAAGAAGAATGTAAGGATGGATGAATGAATGGATGGATAGGTGGATAAATGGATACATCCATGGGCGAAAGAGGCAAGAGAGGAAAGAAATTCCCCCGTCCCCCACCACCCTACCCTTATCCCTCCCTCACTCACTGGCTGGCCTTTCTGACCGAGCTGAACTGGGGGCGATCAGCCTTCAGGGCCCCCAGAGCAGGTGTCTGTTGGAGCAAAATCTTCGTAAGACTGTCCTGGAGGTGCGGTGACTGGCCCCTTAAAGACAAACAGGCCACATCTGGCATGAATGGGCAGGGTGTCCCGCCCAGGAAACATCGATGCAACCCCATCCCCACCAAGAAGGAGACTGCCGCTTACCACAGGTCTGGGAGGAATGAGCGGTTGGGACGCTGCGGAGCCCCCCGGCAGTGCTCTAACACACCCCTTTGATGTTGCGGTGCTGAGGGTGCTGGAGCCAGATGCGGGAGGAAACAGGGTGGGCATCGGCTGGGGGACGTCATTCCTTGTCAGATGGCCTCGGGGTGATGGCAGACCCGCCCTCAAGGAGAGGTTGCGAGGGCTCTGAGATACTCAGCTAACACTAGCATCCTTCTGAGCCTGAGCGGTGGCGGTGGTGGGTGCGGGGACGCAGGGACCACCCCCTACCGGAATTGCCCCGGGCCCGCCCCCGGGGCCCCGCGGGGCCTCACTCAGTGGCTCCGGCTCCTCGTCTGCGCACTTCTCCCGGAGCTGGTGCAGGAACTCACGGAACCTCCTGGGGAGGAGCTCTCCTAGGAAGGCGCCCAAGAAGCTGGGGTCCTCCCTGGCCAGGTCCCTCCAGGGGCGCTCGCGCTCGCGCTCGCCTGGCCCGAGCTGCCTGGGCGCCGATTCCCGGGACATGCCGTCCGAGAGCAGGGGCGGCAGCAGCCCCCGTTTCCGCGCCTCCCGCCGGGTCGCGGTGGGCAGGGCGGGCAGGCGCGGCGGGGGGCTCCGGACGCCCACCCCTGGCTCGGCGTCCCCTTCCGGCCACCACGCGGCGCTGCCCCGCGGGATCCTCGAGCTCCCGGAGCCCCACGCGCTCTGGGCCGCTCGGAGCGGGGGCGGGGTCAGCTTGGGCAGCCGCGGGTGGCTCCGTCGGAAGTCGCCGTCGCCAGGGGGCCCCTTGGGCGCCACCTTCTGGGCCCCTGGGCGGGGGCGACGCGGAAACATGCTGGGCCCCGCGCTCAGCTCACCGCACCCTCAGCGCCCGTGGGTGGGGGGCGCCGGGTGAGGTGGGGAGGGCATAGTCCGGCCCCAGGCCATAGTGCCCCGGACGGGGCAGCGCAGCGCGGTTCGGGGTGAACGCCACCGGCCCGGCGGACAGAGAGCGAATTCGGGCTAGAGCTCCCTGAGCCTCTGTTTCCTTACCTGAAAAATGGTGACGGCAAGGGTAGCCAACTTCAGGGGTTGCTGTGACGTTTAAATGAGCAAGTACATGCCAGTCTTAGAACAGCAAGCTCGGAACAGTGCCAGGGACGCTGGCCAAGCTTACACAGAGACTAGCTGCCATTCTTAGTATTTAAAAGTTATTATTGGCCGGGCGCGGTGGCTCACGCCTGTAATCCCAGCACTTTGGGAGGCCGAGGCAGGCGGATCACGAGGTCAGGAGTTTGAGACCAGTCTGGCCAACATAGTGAAACCCTGTCTCAACTAAAAATACAAAATGTTAGCCTGGTGCGGTCGTGGGCGCTTGTAATCCCAGCTACTCGGGAAGCTGAGGCAGGAGAATCCCATGAACCCAGGAGGCGGAGGTTGCAGTGAGCCGAGATAACGCCATTGCACTCCAGCCCGGGCGACAGTGTCAGACTCTGCCTCAAAAAAAAAAAAAGTTATTATTATTTAGGATTTAGTCCCAGCTCCACCACTTCCTAGCTTTGTAACTTTGGGCAAGAGCAAGCCAAATCACGTCTCCCTGCCTTCTCTGGGGGCTCTGGTCTGCAGAATGGGGCTAATGGTAGCACCTGCTTCTTTGCAGCAATGAAATGGCATCGCCGCTCGTAGAGAGCACTTAGCTTGCCTTGTGTGTGTTCAAATCGTGGAAGCTGTGACCGTCATGAGCACTCTACTGGGAATTAGGAAACCTGGAACCAGACTGAAGGAAGAGAGACCTGACCAGCAGCCTCCCAGCCCTGGTGGTGCCTCTGAGACCCCTGGGTGGGGAGCCTGAAAGAACAGATGACTTACCCCCAGCCCCCATGCTGATTCAGTAGGTCTCTGGTGGAGCCAAGACACATTTGGTTGTTGTTGTTAAAGAGATGAGGTCTTGCTAATATGGGGTCCTGCTGTCGCCCGGGCTGGAGTACAGTGGCGCCATCATAGCTCACTGCAGCCTCAACTTCTTGGGCTCCAGCGATCCTCTCGCCTCAGTCTCTTGAGTAGCTGGGACTACAGGCACACACCACCATGCCCAGCTAATTTTTGGATTTTTTGTAGAAATGGGGTAGAAATTTTTTGTATTTATGTTGCCCAGGCTGGTCTTGAACTCCTGGGCTCAAGTGATCCTCCTGCCTTGGCCTCCCAAAGTGCTGGGATCACAGGTGTGAGCCCCCACTTCCAGCCAAGACACAGACTTTTAACAAACTCCCCCTTTGGGAGGCAGAGCCCCAGTCCTTCTCCCAGCTCTGACACTGAGGGTCTCTGAACCTGCTTCCTCCCACCACACCCCACTCCCAGATTGTTGTCAGCTGTGAGCTGGCTCCTGGGCAGTGCCACACTCACCCTGGTGGGTTTCTGGACAGGGTCCGAGAAGGTCCTATGAGTTTAGAGCTTTCTACAGGCAGGCTAGCCCTTGGGAGAGTCCATCATCCCTGCCTGGTGCCTTCCCAGCCCCTCCCTGCTGCCTCTGGGCTGCTTCAGGGCCATTGTGATCCGCCACCTGAGGAGCAGTGGGCACTGAGGCCTGGGGGCTGAGGGTGGGGTTATTGTGCCCTGGATGCCCTGGCCGCAGCTACTTGGGGCACTGGGACTCTGAGTAGGGCAGCCAGGCCTACCCCTTCCAGATCCAGGAGGCTCGGGCTGGGTGGCTCTGGAAGTAGAACTTCCACCCCAAGACCAGGCAGTCAGAATACAATGGACCTAGAAATTAACAGACCCAGCCGGGCACGTGGCTCACACCTGTAATCTCAGCACTTTGGGAAGCTGAGGTGGGCGGATCACCTGAGGTCAGGCGTTCCAGACCAACCTGGCCAACATGGCAAAACCCTGCCTCTACTAAAAATACAAAAATTAGCTGGGCGATAGTGCCGTGCACCTGTCATTTCAGCTACTTGGGAGGCTGAGGCAGGAGAATCGCTTGAATCCGGAAGGTAGAGGTTGCAGTGAGCCGAGATCATGCCATTGCACTCCAGCGTGGGTGACAGAGTGAGACTCCGTTTCAGGAAAAAAGAAAAAAAAGAAACCAAGGTCTGAGTCCTGGGTGTGCTTCTTGCTATTGAGATGTCATTTCTTTCAGGCAGTCTCAGTTGACAGAACAAATAAATTTCTGTATATACTATTATATACACACATATCTATAGATTTTTTTTTTTGAGATGGAGTCTCGCTCTGTCACAAGGCTTTAGTGCAGTGGCGCTGTCTCTGCTCACTGCAACCTCTGTCTCCAGGGTTGAAACGATTCTCCTGCCTCAGCCTCCCAAGTAGCTGGGATTACAGGTGCCTGCCACCATGCCTGGTTAATTTTTTGTATTTTCAGTTGAGACGGGGTTTCATTGTGTTAGCCAGGATGGTCTTGATCTCCTGAACTCGTGATCTGCCCACGTCGGCCTCACAAAGTCCTAGGATTACAGGTGTGAGCCACTGTGCCCGGCCCCATCTATAAATATTTCTATAGGTAACCATCTGTACTTATATTAAGCTCCAATGCCATGCTGACATCTCCAACTCTACTTGATTACACAGGTCATTTGAGATTCTGTCTCAAAAGAAAAAAAAAAAGAAATTAACAGACCCACTTTCAAGTCCATGGTGTGCTGTTTTGCTGTGTGATGCTGGACAAGTGTCTTCTTTCTCAGGGCTCCCTGGGCCTTAACTGTGACTCTTGGCTGGGAGAGGGCCGAAATGAAGCTCATAGTATTGTGAAGCTGGGGTGGGAGACAAGGGTCATTTAGACGAGTATTTCACTGGCGTGGCATAGTTTTATAATTTGGAAATGCAAAAACGACTTTGTAATTCAAATAACGGAGTGATTCACTAGAGGACGCATCGCCAAAGACGTGTTCTGTTTTCTGTCAATGCTTCTCACCAGGGATGGAGGGACACCCTTTCTTGGAGAGCTAGAATATTGAGTGGGGGAGGGAGATATTTTGTTTGTATTTAATGGGTATGTGACTTTTTTTAATGGCTGAGAAACACCAGATTAACTAGATGGTTTCTAAGGAGCCCTCCAGCCCTTGCACTCTGCAAACATTCATCAAGCAACTACTATGTGCTAGGCTTGGGGATTCGGAGATGCCGGAGGCTTTGAGGTCAGGGAGCTGGCTGGCCCTGGGAAGGCCTTGGAGCATGGGTGTGGGGAAGGGGCTTTCTCTTCTGTTGACAGGAAATAAAATAGGACTGGATTTTTAGGCCTGCAGAGCTTGGATCAGAGCTGCCAGCTGACAGAGAATGCCAGACACTCCAGCAGTCCAGGATCAATCCCCTTTGCTTGCAGACATAGAAAATGAAGCTGAGAGAGGGGCTCAGACCAGGGGTAGCAGTTGTGACCCTAGAATAATCTAGAGCGGATGCCAAGTAATATGCACATACACAGATTCTGGGGACTCAATGCAGATGGGACTTTTTGGCATCCCCTTCCTCCCGTAGCTTTTACTACATTTAGAGCAAACGCACTTTAAGCACCTTCTGTGTGCATCGCCCAGAGGAAGGCATTGCAAATCTAACACCAGGATTTGATTGATTGATTGATTGATTGATTGAGATGGAGTTTCACTCTCGTAGCCCATTGTAGCTGGGCTGCATCGTAGCTGGAGAGCAATGGCAAGATCTAGGCTTACTGCAACCTCCACCTCCCAGGTTCAGGTGATTCTCCTCCCTCAGCCTCCTAAGTAGCTGGGACTACAGGCCTGCACCACCATGCCTGGCTAATTTTGTATTTTTAGTAGAGATGCGTTTTTGCCATGTTGGCCAGGCTGGTCTCAAACTTCTGACCTCAGGTGATCTGCCCACCTCGGCCTCCCAAAGTGCTACGATTACAGGCATGAGCCACCGCACCCAGCCAACACCAGGATATTATTATTATTATTATCTGAGGTAGAGTTTCCCTCTTGTTGCCCAGGCTGGAGTGCAGTGGTGCGATCTTGGCTCACTGCAACCTTTAGCTCCCCAGTTCAAGCAATTCTTCTGCCTCAGCCTCCTGAGTAGCTGGGTCTACAGGCGCCCGCTCCCATGCCCAGCTAATTTTTGTATTTTTAGTAGAGATGGGGTTTCACCATCTTGGCCAGGCTGGTCTGGAACTCCTGACCTCGTGATCCGCCCACCTCAGCCTCCCAAAGTGCTCGGATTATAGGTGTGAGCCACCGCACCCTGCCAACACCAGGATATCATTAATAGTTTAAGACAAATAAACATAAGATGAATATTGTCCTTATAACAGCTCCATTTCCTGAGAACCCACTGCAGGTGCTGAGCTGAAGGCCTGATGAGCAATGCCCCACAAGTTTAACCCTCAGAGTATCAGAAGTGGAGTAATGATTACATTGCTCAGTTTCTTCTTCTGGCAGGAGACTGAAGCTCTGAGAAGTTAACAGGGTCTACCTACCTGTAAGCTCCTGATTCCATCACTGCCACCTCAGAGATTGCTCCAGAATTTCTGTGTATGGGAGGAGCCTAGGGAAGGGCCACCCTTTTGGAATGGAAACTTCATGGGCTTGCTCTGCTTATTTCTGGTGGGAATCCCATGGCACTACCAAGAATATTTCTTTTTATTTTATTCATTTTTTGGGGGTTGGTATTATTTTAAGATGCTAATGGAGATGGGTGGATTTGAGGACCAATGGCTTTTTTTTCTCCTTTTACTCAAAACACGCACAACACTCATTTTTAGAAGTCCAGCCGGCAGCCTCCAAATGAATTTCGTCCATGCTGGGGATGGGGAGAGGGCGATGCTCTGGCTCTCTTCAGTCCCGGAGGTCCTTCCAGATTCTCCAAAGTTAAGTTAGTCAAGTTTTGAGCTGTAACCTGTGTTGGGCGCAGTGGCTCACGCCTGTAATCCCAGCACTCTGGGAGGCCAAGGTGGAAGATCACTTGAGGCCAGGAGTTCAAGATCAACCTGGGCAACAGGGTGAGACCCCCGTCGCCAATTTTTTTCCTTCTTTTTTGAAGAAGTCAAGTTAGGCTGGGCACGGTGGCTCACGCCTGTAATCCCAGCACTTTGGAAGGCAGAGGTGGAAGGATCACTTGAAGTTAGGAGTTCAAGACCAGCTTGGCCAACATGGTGAAACCCCATCTCTACCTCTACTAAAAATACAAAAATTACCTGTGTGTGGTAGCGCATGCCTGTAATCCCAGCTACTTGGGAGGCTGAGGCAAGAGGATCATTGGAACCTGGGAGGTGGAGGTTGCAGTGAGCCAAGATCACGCCACTGCACTCCAGCCTAAAAAAAAAAAAAGTTAAAGTATTTTTAAAAAGAAGTTGGCTGGGCTCGGTGGCTCACGCCTGTAATCCCAGCACTTTGGGAGGCCGAGGTGGGCGGATCACAAAGTCAGGAGTTCGAAACCAGCCTGGCCAACATGGTGAAACCCTGTCTCTACTAAAAAAATACAAAACTTAGTCGGGCGCGGTGGCCAGTGCCTGTAGTCCCAGCTACTTAGGAAGCTGAGGCAGGAGAATTGCTTGAACCCGGGAGGCGGAGGTTGCAGTGATCCGAGATCGCGCCACTGCACTCCAGCCTGGGTGACAGAACGAGACTCTGTCTCAAAAAAAAATGAGGCGTCCACGGGGCGTGGCGAGGTGAACGGGGGGCGGAGCCAGTCGTGGTCCCGCCCCGGGAGACCGGAAGTGACGTAAGCGGACAAAGGCAGCGCGCGCCGCGAGCTGTCGCGTCTGGTCGTGGTCCGGCGGAGCTGCGGTTGGCTTGTGGGTCTTCGCCGCCGCCGCCCTCCCTTCCTCTTCCCCATCCTCTTCTCTCGGTCCCGGGAGCCCCTGCCCGTAGTGAGTAGCGCAAGGCGATGCGAATGGGAGGCAGCCGCCGGGAGCGGGGAGGCGGCGACCCCCATTGCTTCGGCGCCCCGAGGCCCCCGGCTCGTCACGTGACCCGGCGCGAGCGCGCGGGCCGGCTCGGGCCCCACGTGCGCGTCCCCAAGAGGTCCGCGGGCCAGACCTGGGCAGAGACTACGGAGCGGTCCATGAGTCGGTACGGGGGGAAAGTCGAGGCACCCAAAGCCTTGGCAGGGCACTCCCCCACCCCGGTCCCCAGACCGCAAAAAATCCTTTTCTCTGAGCCTGTTTCTCCTCCGAGAGACAGGGATTTGGAGAGCGCCCACTTGGAGGATGGGTGGGAGGAATCCGTAAAATGCCCAGTTCAGAGCCTGGCACAGTTAACTGCCCGTTACATAGAAGTTGCTGTCGTATTTAACCTTGGGGTCCTGCCCCAGCGCCAGCCTGACACAGGTGCAGCTCAAATGACAGCTGTCGCCTAGAGCCCTTGCGGCCAAGGTCAGCCCGTCTGCAGGAAGGCTGCCATATCGAAAAGCCCAGGCTTTGCTGCCCACCAACTGTGCGGTCTCTCCCTCCTGACTTTGCTTTTTCCTCTGTACTATAAGGGATTGCCACAGCTGGTGTCAGAGGCCTTGACAGCGGGGAGGGACAGTGTAACCGGTGGTTGTGGTGTGTAGAATGATTGCCAGTGAGATGGGATGAGCCTCTGGAAGGAATCAGGGCTGGAATAAGGAGCCTGGATTCCCTCCTTAATTCTGTTCTCGGCTTCCTGTTTGTATCTTTAAAAGACACATCACTTCCTTTAGTGTGCTGGTTTTTCTCTCTGTACCATGGGGACTGTGGGGGGTTGCAAATATGCATGGAGTGTTTTGGTGGAGGCCAGAAGCCCTAGGATCACAAGGATAGCATCTAAAAAATCTTGGTGGGGGTTCTGTGCTTTCTGGCAGAGGAAGCTCACTCCCCCTCCTGCTGATTTGCAGAGCTGTTTGCGTATGCTGAATTGGCCACCTAGCATACCAGTAATAATCCCCTAGGATGTCCAGCAGTACAGTTTTTATGGCATTCTAAAGCAGTTTTCGCATTGGTTCCCCACAGTGGGCAGAGTTGACAAGAATCTCATTTGACAGAGATTTCTAAGCTCAAGAGAGAATATGTGCCTGGCACTGTGCAAAGCAGTTTCAGCTTTTCATATGCACTTTTAATCACAGCCTTTCTGTAAAGTCCCATCTTATAGCTAACCTGAGGAATGGTGAGGTTTCATTAAACCGTATCTGAGCTTACACAGCCAGTGAGCAGAGCCGAGATTTAGATCTGGTTCATCTGACTCCATCAGAGGCTTTGTTGGTTTTTAAACACATCCCCTATTTTGTCTTCTTCCCTCCCTTTCTCTCTTTCTTTTTCTCAGAGCACTCTGCCGTTGTGGCCGGCTGCTGTCCACAGAGATGCAGGGAGGATGGGCTCTGTCTACTAGGCTGTGGGAGGGTGTAGGTAACTTTCAGGCAGGCTTTTCCTTAGAGATTTACATGAGGACGATGAGATGAGATGATGCGGGTGACAGTTTCAGCACCATTTTCTTCCATGGGTCCTGGGAGCAGAGACGCAGTAGCTGGACAGCTGCCTGGGTCTGAACACCTTGGCAGGGAGGAGGCGGCAGCGGCCAGGTGACGGTGAAGGATGTAGGATCACGTTTACTGGCTGAGCAGGCATCTGCCAGGCGTGAGGGGTTTCTCTTCCTCTCTCAGCTAGCCTAGAGTGCACACCAAGCCCCCTCCCAGGCCACACGGCCACGTGGCATCTCACTGTGCTCTGGAGTGTAAGCAGGACCTCCTGCGGTGGGCCCACCGACCTTCTTTGTTCTCTCTGACTCTTAGGGACCTCCTCCTGCCCCACTCCAGTCTGGACACCAGGAGGCAGAATGTAGCCAGGACCCCAAGAATCACGTTTATTCATGAATTGGCTGTTAGGGCAGATGTCAAAGCCAGGCAAGCGATTTCCTGGCCTAGATGTGCCTCCCCTGGCTTGTTCCTAGAATTTGCGTGTCAGTGGCATTCTTGTAAATTTGATTATTCAGGGGACCTTGACATTTAAAGGAATCATGTTACAAGGCTTTTGGTAAAGCACAAAATTACATTGTCAGTAACAGCCTTCAGTATTACCAGCTTTGAATGGTTGGACTTTTGTCTGTAGGATTTTCTTAGAAGTGAAAAATGGCTTTAGCTGCACAAAGCCCATTCTTTCATTATTCAGCAGCCAATTAGCAAATGCCCACCTGGTATCCGGCGCTGGGCTAATGGTGTACAAGGTAATGCCTCTGCCACCAGGAAGATTGCGTTCTGGGAGAGGAGGGAGAGTACAGCCTGGTAAGTGTTTGGCCCCAGATTTATTCTGTTCATCTGATCAGAAGTGAACTTTCTGTTGCATATCTGCGTTTTGTGGGAAACAGGAGCAGCACGATGATAAATCTCAACGTTGCCACTGTTCTAGAGCTCCCAGGCCAGGCGGGAGATAGGATTGAATACAAAACCTTCAGTTCGCCAGGACTGGTGGACGGGGGAAGGGAGACAGGGTTGCTGTGTCACCACGCTCCAGTCTAAATGGGAATTGTGACAGCATGGTGGGGAAGAGTAGTATTTCATTTTTTAATCTTTGTCTTTAATTTTCCCAGCCACCAAGCGTTTTTGTTTTTTGAGACAGGGTCTCGCTCTGTTGTCCAGGCTGGACTCAAACTCCTGGGCTCAAGCAGTCTTCCCACCTCAGCCTCCCAAAGTGCTCAGATTGTAGGCATGAGCCACTGCACTGCTGGAGAGTAGTTTTGAATACCATCCTCTCTGGGTGACTGATGGAGGGCTGCGACGTGGTTGCTCCGGTGCCTACTGGCCGAGGGGCAGGCAGCCCACTTGACCTGGGTCCTTACCCCATCAGACCATAGCCATGTAAGCAGCCACCAAACCCAGCTACATGGTGACATTCAGGTTGGTGGCCCTTTTTCCCGTCGGCCACCCTGGCACATTTAGCAGTCTTGAGGATTGGCAGTTCTGGTGGAAACAAGAATTCATTCTTCTTTTTTTTTTTTTGACACAGTGTTTCACTCTTTCCCAAGCTGGTATGCGGAGGCACAATCATGGCTCACTGCAGCCTTGACCTCCCAGGCTCAAGTGATCCTCCCACCTCAGCCTCCCTAGCAGCTGGGAGGTACTGGAATTCGTGTGTTTTTGATAGAGGCGGGGTTTCTAAGCTACGGGCTGCTTTCTCCTCCCAGCAGCGTTGTTCCCAGTGCTGGGGCACCAGTGTGGGAGCTTTGTGGTCAGCTTGAGGAAAGGTGTATGTGGAATATTTAGAACCAAAGTCCTTCCCAGCCTGCTGCCCCAGAGGGCTCCCTGATAGGGGCAGGGATTGCAGCCTTTCTTCATTGTGGCCCAAACCCTTGTGCGTGAACAGGGAAGTGAGGGGTCAGTCTGTGAGCTACAGATTCTTCTTCTCAAGAATCTGAAGAGGGAAGCCAGACGCAGTGGCGTACGCCTGTAATCTCAGCTACTCAGGAGGCTGAGCAGGGAGGATGGCTTGAGCCCAGGAGTTTGAGGCCCGCCCAGGCCACATAGCAAGACCCCATCTCAAAAAAAACCCAGAATCTGAAGAGAGATTTAAGCGGCTTGTTTGGGCACAGCCAAAGGGTTCTACTAAGGGTGAGAAGACCCAATCACAGATCTAAGAAGAGCTGAACCCTGGTAGGGCACATGGGTCTCATCAGCTCTCTTCTGGTACCTCAGAAAGCTGGTGTGTGGCTTTGTGAAGAAAGCTCAGATCTGCTTAAGGAGCCAGGCACGGGGCTGGAGAGGAGGCCCCGTCCCATCTGTTCTCACAGCCACAGTGGGCCTTTCCCTGGTGCCCCCGCTGGCTGGCTGGGTCTCCGGAAAAGGCTGACCAGTTACGGAAGCAGAAGTGTATCCATTAGAAGTATTCTTGAGCTTGCTGGCTGGATGGGCCTGCTGCTTCTGGAAAGTGCCTTCTCTGTTTTTTTTTTTTTGGTGGGGGGGGGGTGGGGAGGGGACAGAGTCTGGCTCTGTTGCCCAGGCAACAGTGCAGTGGTGCGATCTCGAACTTCCACCTCCTGGGTTCAAGCGATTCTCCTGCCTCAACCTCCTGAGTGGCTGGGATTACTGGTGCATACTACCATGCCTGGCTAATTTTTGTATATTTAGTAGAGATGGGGATTCACTGTGTTGTCCAGGCAGGTCTTGAACTCCTGACCTTGTAATTTTCCCACCTCATCCTCCCAAAGTGCTGGGATGACAGGTGTGAGCCACCATGCCCGGCCAGAAAGTTCCTTCTCTTTCAGGACAGGTTCAGAATACACCATTGCGCTGGGGGCTAATAACAAATGTGGCCAATGAAAGTTTTTGACCCAGTGCAGTGGCTCCCGCCTCAACCTCCTGAGTAATCCCAACACCTTGGGAGGCCAAGGCGGGTAGATCACTTGCAGCCAGGTGTTTGAGGCCAGCCTGGGCAACATGGCAAAACTCCATCCGTCTCTACAGAAAATAAAAAATTAGCCAGTGTGGCGGTGTGTGCCTGTAGTCCCAGCTACCCTGGAGGCTGAGATGGGAGGATCACCTGAGCCATACTGTAGTCTGGGTGACAGAGTGAGACCCTTTCTCAAAAAAAGAAGAAAATTCTCCAGCTTTTCTTGTGTTTTCTTTCCCTTCTCTTTGCTCATAGTCTGTAAGTCGCTTCCCGAAGACCTCGTGCTCCTTCTCAGGGCGTTTTCCCGTTTCCCTCTGCCTACTTCTCTTGAAGCCCCTGAAGCATTCCTGGTCTTAGGGTGTTCAGCTTTTCGTTGTGTTTGAGGACTGCATAGAGTTCCGCATGTGGACTTTCCCGTGTTGACCCTGTAGCTCCAGGGGTCAGGCAGACAGTCTTGGACCTACGATTTGTCAGCTTTGGCGATAGGCATTTGCTAGAAACCCCCTGTTCTCCTGATGTGTGGAGGCAGCGTGTGCAGGGCGGTGAGCTCCAGCTCCCAGTCAGCCGCGTGTCTTCTGCAGAGGGTATTTCCCCTTTACCGTGGGTTTATCAGGATGGAGCAGCAGCTGCTGCTGGAATTCCTACCTACCACTCCTGCTCTTTGTCCTGTGCCAACTAGCACGGCCACTGCCATCCCCACTCTACCTCCCTTCCGATCAGGCCCTGGCACTGTGGGAAACACATCAGCTGAGAGTCGGTGTCCAGCGTGCACTCGGACTGCTGTCATCCAGGCCCCATCTGCCCTTCCGAGCTCCTTCCACACTGCCCTCCCGCTTCCACTCTCCGCCCTCTGACGGTCCACGCTATCACGGCCACTCCCTCTGTCCATGCCCCACCCCTCCAGCACTCCCCGTCCTTTGATGCCCGGCTGGGGCTGCCTCCTCCAGGCCGCTGCCCCGTCTGCTGTTCGGGAAGGGTTCCTCTGCCCTTTGACTTTCCTCTGCACTTTATGGCTCCGTGAGAATCCTATTTCTGCTCTGTATTTTCGTTCCCCTTTTCCCTTGTCTGTCCTTCTGGACTGGAGCTCTCAGGGGGTCTTGGCAAGCCCTCACCGCCACTAGAACAGCGCCTAGGCATGGCGCGTCTTGGTGACAGCACTGTGCCTGTGGGAAGCCTCTGGCAGGCTGGCCGCCCGTGGAGCCTGGAGCTGCCGCACTGTCATCCTGTCCTGAAGGGCGAGGTGGGCCTGGGCTCTGCTGCCAGGAACCAGCTGAGGCTTTCTACTTCCCTCCTTCTGCCATGGCAATGGCCTCCTTGTCCCCTGCCATCTCCACTGCTGCCAGCACAGGCTTCAGAAGCACCATCTTCCCGGGCCACTCTGCTGAGCCTCAGGGTGGTTTGAGCTTGTTGCCCTGTAGGGTGCAGTTGAAATTGCTAGAGTTGACCTGTGAGACCAGGAGCTTGTGGCGCGAGGGCTGACTGTCCTTCCCTCCGGGAGCCGTGCCGTTCCTGCGGCTCCTTTGCCTACTCTTGCCCATCCACCAGCTTCAGCTTCCACGTCACCTCCTCAGGGAGGCCTTCCCTGCTCCCCACACCTGTGTCCACTTCCTCCCACTGAGCTCTGCTGCCACTTGTGTGTCTCCTCTGCAGGCCTCCCGGCAGGTGTGGTTGTATCTGTAGTAGTGTTTTCTGCCTGGCTCTCTGCCTGGTTCACAGCCTGGCAGACTCCCCACTCCTCGCCAACGGAGGACTGGACCCCACGGCGAGTTGTTGCTGTGCTTGGAGCCGGAGGAAGGCAGGCGTGGGAACTTCCCGGCCCTCCCAGGGTCGCTGGTGCCCTCTGCTTTGTGGTCGTCTCTACTGATCAGGGTTTTCTTTTCCCAGAAGCCACTGAGTCAGGTGCCATATACAGCATGTCAAGAACCCGAAGCCAGGTCAGGCACAGTGGCTCACACCTGTCATCCCAGCACTCTGGGAGGCCAAGGTGGGAGGATCACTTGAGGCCAGGAGTTCAAGACCAACCTTTGTAATGTAGTGAGACCCCTTCTCTATAAATTAGCCAGGCATGGTGGCACAGAACTGTAGTCCCAGCCGCTCCGGTGGGTGAGGTGGGAGAGTCACTTGAGCTCTGGAGTTGGAGGCTGCATTGAGCTATGATCACGCCACTGCACTCCAGAAAAAATGAAAATATTAAAAGAACTTGAAGCCAGGACTTGGGGTGGGTACTCTGCGTGCAAAACACAGAAGATGCTGTTATCCAACGGGTCGAAGCAGATTCGGGGATCCTGGACTTCCCCCTGCACTGGGCAGGCTTGTGACTCGTGAAACCTGGTGTGAGACTGGCTCTCTGCCCCGGGGCCCTTTCTGCCAGGTCCCTGGACCGGCTGACTCACACCCTCTTCCTTACCAGGAGAGTCGCCGTTGCTGATCGTGGTGCTTGAGCAGAGCGGTGGTTGGTGACGGCATGACGAGCGAGGTCATAGAAGATGAGGAGCAGTTCTATTCCAAGGCCAAGACGTACTGGAAGCAAATCCCGCCCACGGTGGACGGCATGCTTGGGGGGTATGGCCGCATCTCCAGCATCGACATCAACAGCTCCCGGAAGTTTCTGCAGAGGTTTTTGAGGGTAGGCAGGTCTGGCGTGCTCTCCAGGAGGAGAGGCTGTGGCTCTGGTGGCACCGCCAAGTCTGTATGGGATGCCACTTTTCACGTGGAACACTGCAGGGCCATTGGCTATCTCTTGGTACCTACCCCAAGGCCTTGAGGAGCTGGGCTGGGTGGGCACACTGGGGTCTCTTCTAGATTGTGGACTTAGCCTCAAGGTTACCAGACAGGAGTTGGCTGTTAGGCAGAACTGAGGTGCCCGAATTGGGCAAACTTCTCTGCACCTGTTGGGTTTTGCCAGGGAGGAAACTCCTGCTTTCCTGCCATGTCCGCAGGTGTTTGGGATGAGGGTGTTGGCCATTCTGGACGAAGACTCCTAGTTACATGTCATGGTTTCCACCCTCTCCTCCACCCCCAGCCTTTTCTGTACCAGGCTGAGACCCCCAGGCCCGGAGCCTCCCACCTCCGTGTCTCTCATGGCTCACACTGGAGGCTCTGTTCGCCGCCTGCTCCACCCAGCGCCTCCCTCTCCACGTTCCCTCCCCACACCCTTGTTCACCAGTTGCCCCGCTTCCATGCTCCCTGCTCTGCTCTGCCCTTATTTACCTGGAGACTCAGGAGAGTTTCATGCACCTGTTCACGTTACCACCTTCAAGTGGAAATGAGCTTTCATTTCAGAAATATGTGGCCCAGGGCTGGGGCAGTGGCTCACTCCTGTAATCCCAGCACTTTGGGAAGCCAATGTGGTAGGATTGCTTGAGCCCAGGAGTTTGAGACCAGCGTGGACAACAGAATGAGGCTCTGTCTCTACAGAAAATCCCCCCCACCAAAAAAAAAAGAGTTGGGCATGGTGGCACATGCCTGTAGTCCCAGCTACTCAGGAGGCTGAGGTGGGAGGATGGCTTGAGCCCAGGAGTTCAAGGCTGCAGTGAGCCATGATCGCACCACTGCACTCCAGCCTGGACAACAGAATGAGATCCTATCTCTACAGAAAGTTTCAAAGATAAAGGTGTGACCCAGCAGTGTGTCCTCCACACTCATCCTCTCAAATCAGGACCTGGTGCAAGCTGGCAGCCAGCACAGACCTCCCACCAGTGCTCGGCTTGTGCAGAGTCCTGACTTGAGTCTAAGCCCCGGGGCTCCTGAGGAAGGGCCCTGTGTGCGGTGACAGGGTCCTTCTGATAAGTTATACGCCTCTGCTTTTTAGGAAGGCCCAAACAAGACAGGAACTTCCTGTGCCCTGGACTGCGGAGCAGGCATTGGGAGGATCACCAAGCGGCTGCTCCTGCCGCTGTTCAGAGAGGTGGATATGGTCGACGTCACGGAAGACTTCCTGGTTCGAGCCAAGACTTACCTGGGGGAGGAGGGCAAGAGGGTGAGGAACTACTTCTGTTGTGGGCTCCAGGACTTCACCCCGGAGCCCGACTCTTACGACGTGATCTGGATCCAGTGGGTGATAGGTGAGGGTCCCGCCGCCCTTCCCTGCCCACCTGTACGTCCCCTGCCCCTCGGGTTCCCCAGAAGGTGTCAGGGACCGGGGCTCTGCTTCTGCAGCAAGTGGGCCAGTGAGGATTCCCCGATCCCCCCACACCCACCCTCACCCTGTGCTTCCCAGCACCGAGGACAGACTCGGCCTGAAAGGTAGATTTCCTCCTTCAGGTTTTGCTTCATCCATTTGGGCGGTTTGTTGTTGAAAAAGTTTCAATGGCCAGTAACTTACTGCGTTCAGAAAAGTGCAAGTGTTTCCTAAGGGTTTTATTTTTAGTAAGATGAAAAGTTGAAGCTTCTACGGTATCTAGCCCTGTACCCTCTTAGCCTAACGGCACACCTCGAGTGCTGTGCCCTGGGTTGCTGACCTGAGGCAGGCCACTCCTGAGGCGGCAGCACAGGCCTGCTGTGGACACTCTAGGTCTGGCCTTGCATTTTGTGGCCTCAGAGGCCTCTGTGGGGACTTCTAGGGTGGAGAAGGCCATCTGTCTGGGAGCTCCTGCAATGCCAAACTCTACCCTGGGTTCACTCCTCTGATCCAAGCCTGGCTGGGGGCTGGGGGGTCATGGTGTATAGTTATCAGGCAGGGCTTGGAAGTCACCCTGGCAAGTTAAATTCTAGCTTAATGTGTGTCTTTAGGGAGACGACCTCTGAGCCAGTTTCCTCTTCTGTGGAATGGGGTTTAGTAAACCTGTCGGGACTGCTGAGAGCCAGTGAGGCCATGAATGCACATAAAATGCAGGGCACCAATGAAGGGCTGAGCGGGGCTGAGAAATACATCCCATCCAGTGAGTGACATACGCTTGCATCGTGCCCGGTAACCTTGCCTCTGCCCTCCCCAGGCCACCTCACCGATCAGCACCTAGCTGAGTTCCTGCGGCGCTGCAAGGCCAGCCTCCGCCCCAACGGTATCATCGTCATCAAAGACAACATGGCCCAGGAGGGCGTGATCCTGGATGATGTGGACAGCAGCGTGTGCCGGGACCTGGACGTGGTCCGCAGGATCGTCTGCAGTGCGGGCCTCAGCCTCCTGGCCGAGGAGAGGCAGGAGAACCTCCCTGACGAGATCTACCACGTCTATAGCTTTGCCCTGAGATGAGCCGGGGCTGGCAGGAGAAACTGAGGAACCACAGCGCGGGTGGGGGGAGCTGGCAGCTGGGCAAGATCCAGGCGCCATGCTGGCGGTTCATGAGTGTCAAGGCGCCACTAAATATAGCTGTCTGCCGTCCACTCATTATGCAGGCTTTTCTTCAGAAGGCAAGGTGGGACCCGGTGGGGAGGGTGAGGCACGAGCCCAGGCCCTGCTGCCCTGTGAGATGGGGTTGGGTGGTAGGGTCTCCAGGTCCCCCGATGTGGGAATATGGTGGTCACACCAGTAGCCGATTTCCCAGGCTTCCAGCCTGGCTGCCTGAAGAGGAAGGGAACAACCCCCAGCTTGGTCGTCGGGGACTTGAAGCAATGTGGTCTTTACCTAGGGGGAGGGACAGAGCTGGGCTGGTGGAACCCATGGGTGCTGCCCGATGGTGATGCGGTTGGGGTGCTCACGTGCCAAGTCCTACTTGGCATTGGAGACCCAGGGCCTTTAAAGCGTTACAGCGGCCTGCAGCAAGGGAAGATGCCCATAGCCTCGCTCTTCTCTGGGCTTGAGGCTGCTCCTTGGCAGGCATTTAAAGTAAAAAAATAAAATGGGGGCTGGGCACAGTGGCTCACACCTGTAATCCCAGCACTTGGGGAGGCCAAGGTGGGCGGATCACCTGAAGTCAGGAGTTTGAGACCAGCCTGGCCAACATGGTGAAACTCGTCTACTAAAATACAAAGATTAGCCAGGTGTGGTGGTGGACACCTGTAATGCCAGCTACTCGGGAGGCTGAGGCAGGGGAATCGCTTAAACCTGGGAGGCAGAGGTCACAGTGAGCCGAGATTGTGCCATTGCACTCCAGCCTGGGCAACAGAGTGAGACTCTGTCTCGGAAAAAATAAAAATAAAATGGGACCCCCCCGTGTGGGGCCCTGGCCAGTCTGGAGTGGTGCTTCTTTGCAGGGACTTGGAAACAAACCCCAAACATAGCTTCTCCTCTCACCTGCCGCCTCCTTCCTTACCCGCTGCTGTGGGAGCCTTTATCCCAAACTGTGGAGGGCGGGGCAGAAACGTTACACGAGGACTGTTAAGGCCAAAGGCAGTTTAATCTTATAAATATGTCATGTAGTCCCCTCAGTTATCCCCAGAGGCATTTACACCATCCACAATGACCAACGCAACCTGGAAGGGACCGAGGGCTTGCAGCTGGGCGGTACAGTGGGCTCTCAGCCTGCTCCAAAGTGAGTGCCTCACAGGAGACCCTTCAGAGGGCTGGCCCCAGCTTCGTGCTCATGATTGCTTTTTAGCAGAAATGGTCGCCGAGGCCATGGGTTTGGCACAAGCACAGCTGTCCCCAGAGCACAGTTCTGGTGGGTGGGGCCACGGCTGACCTGGCCCCAGAGCTATAGCAACCAGCAGAGGCCAGCTTGACTTTCAATACCATGAAGACAAGCCTGTGGTGGCCCCTAGCGCCTTCTCCCCCAGAACCCACCAGACACAGTCTGTAACAGAACCTGGAAGGAAAAGGGGCAGGGGTGAGGCCTTGCTGGCGGCCCCACGCAGGACGCGCCCCTGGCTTCCTTACCTCCAGCTGTACTGCCATGCGCGGCAAACGAGATCCCCGCAGCCCTGGGAACCTTGAGCCTTGGTCCCGCCCAGCTTCTGCAAATGCCCTGGTGCCGCCCTCCAATTCAGAGGACATAAATATGACTTAAATCTAAGCCCTGTCCCTTTTTCCAATATGGGTGAGACTTGGAGTGCCGCTGGGAGAAGGGGCTGTCTCTGGAAGACACAGCCACACCACCACTGGAGTCGTCACAGCCTCCAGCTCTGCCTGGCTGGCTTTTCTCGTGAAGGATCCCGTCTCTTCTCCCAGATCAAGAAAGACCCTCCTCTAAGGTTGTCTGTCCCAGGTTCCACCAACAAGCTGACCTAAGCTGCCCATGCCCCCATTCCTGTAGCCTGAGACCTGTCAGATGTCATCTTCCGTGGAGCTGCTGTGCTCGCTAAGAAGGTACCACTTCAGCCTGTCGGGCAGAGGCAGGGATTTGACCTTCACGTCCACAGGCCACGGCTGAAGGTAGAGCCGGATGGACACACGGCACAGGTGCTTGAGGGGCGGGGGATAGCTCTCCAGCTGCCTCAGGGAGTAGTGGAGCGCCTGGATCTTTTCTGCCAGGCTGCCCACAGGGTGGATATCGAAGTTTTCGGGCAGCTGGAGTTTCTGAGAGTTGGTCACCATGAGGTCCAGGACAGTCTCAGCTTTGCGCAGGAGGTCCGCGTGGCTCTCGTCTTCCGTGCAGCCTGGGTGGGAACAGAGCCTCTCGAAGATGATGTGGAAGCCAGACCAGCAGGACGCACCGTGCAGGGAGCAGTTGTAGGCGGCTCCGGACTCCAGCAGGAAGCGCAGGAGGGGGAAGTGCAGTTTAAAGCTCTTGAGGCAGATGTGCGTGAGGGACTCATGGGCCGGGCACTCGCTGGGGTCAGCTCCATGCGCCAGCAGCAGCCGTGTGACTTGGAAGCAGAAGCGGTTGATCATCTGGGCCTCCTCTTTGTCCCCTCCCACAGTCTCGCCAAGCAGGAAGATGATGCAGGTGAACACCGTGTCCCCATCTTTGGTGGTGGCCTTGACATCGGCCCCTAGAAGAGCCACAGAACAAGAGATGCTGGGAGAAGGCCTGCAGCCCTGACAAAGCAGCACCACACACTGAGGGGGGCAGGGACAGCCTGCAGACTGAAGTGCATGTGACAGGTGAGAGGACGAGGCCTCGGAACGCGCCAGCCTCACCTCCTTCCAGTAGGAGCCGGATGTTCTCCGTATTGTGGATCTGCACCCCATCGCTGCTGGCCAGAGCGTGGAGCAGAGCAGTCTTTCCTAGGGAGGGAGGAAGGGAGAGCGAGGAGGAGTGTGAGGCCAGGAAGCCCAGGTCAGGGCAACCCAGACACTCAGAGCGTCAGAAGATGAACTTTCAGAGACAGCTCTCAGCTGGGGTGAGGGCTGAGGGTGACGGGCTTCTGGCTATTCCCTTTCCACCCAGAGAAGTGGGAGTGGAAAGGCCAGGAAAAATAGGATTTTTCAGGACCCAGGAGGCTACCTGAGATGTGGGCTGGGCCTCTCCTGCCGGGTAGCCATTGTTTCTTGGAAGCTACATGCACACATACCCTATTTCTTCCTATAGATGGCCCTTGAGGGCCAGCACGGGGACAATGACTGCACTGCCTCTCGAAAGCCTGAGCTCAGCAAGTCGGCAGAATTCCCGTGTGCCTAGCTGTGCTGTGCCACCAGCCAGGGCCAGCATCCAGCCTGCCCACCTAGCTGTCATCCTGGTGCACCCTGGGGGGTCCCCCACAAGGTGCCTGGGGGCCCAGCTGTCCTGGTTTCCTGCAGGAGGCACCCACCATGCTTGTCAGCAGCATTGACGTCCGCTCCAAGGTCCAGGAGGCGCTGCAGGCAGGGCAGGCGCTCGGGCTCTTCGCTGGCCAGGTCCAAGGGGCTACTCTCATGGATCTAAGCCAAGCAAGCACAGCCAGGTTGGCCTGAGAAGCGGCTCAGGCCCCTGCCCCCCGACTTCAAAGCAGGCTGAACTGGCACTCACCCGGTCCCTCCGATTAATGTCGGCCCCGTGATGCACCAGCAGCTCCACCATGTCCGGCTGGTTCCGCAAGACGGCGATGTGCAAAGCCGTGTAGTAGGTGACTGGGTCTGAAGGCGCACACGCAGCTTGTGCGGGTCCTGCCTCTCCGCATTCTCATGGGGCCCCCGACCCAGAGACCAGCCCCACACTCACACCTCAAGTGTCCAGAAGCCACAGGCCCAGGCTCCTGTCACCATCAAGGGTTAGGACAGAGCTGTCTCACCAGATACCAGAGGGCCCTCGGGATGTTCTAGTGGGCACGCTACTTAAGCTGATGGGGCTTTAGTTTCCTCTTCTGTAAGAGAAGCCCATAAAATGGGGCGCCCTCTCGGGATGGCTGGGAGCCGTATTAGGCCGCAGCTCCGTGGCTGCCCCACTCTGTAGGCCTGGTAGTAACAGCCACGTTCTCCAAGCTGGTCTCCAAGTTACTGGCTTCAGAACCTGCCCTCCCGTCTCAGCTCCTTGACCCTCCAAGAGCCCAGCAGCCTCCAAGCCTGTCTTTGGATGGGGAAAGGAGACATGCCTGTTGGCATCAGGCCCCCATGAGGTTACGAGGAAGCCCTGCTTGTCTCCTGACTAACCCTGCCCTCCTGGGGGTGAAAGCCAGAGAGAAAGGAGCATGGCTCCATCTCCAACCCTGGCACTCAGGAGCCGGAGCCGGCATGTCCTGCAGTGATTGCGGCCTGTTTTCCCCTCTCCCTATGGCATGAGAAAAAAACACAAATTGGCTCAGAGTTAAGTGGCAGAAAATCACCTTCCCTTAGCTCTGGGCACAGTGCCAGCAGCCGCATTTTCACGTTAATGGAAGTAGGGATTAATCTGAGAGCTGGGGAAAGTTTGCTAATCAATCACACGGTAGAAGCGCAACACTCGCTCTTGAACAGAGGTGGGAAGAGCCATGTGAAAACCCGCAGGGGGTGGGAAGCCACCCAATGGGAGTTTCCTTAGTTGCTGCCACCCAGGAAATAAACTGCGGGGGAGGAAGTCACTCCTCAGAGAATGGTAAAAGCCGAGGCTGGAGACGGGTGCCCACTCAGCACAGGGCCACATTTAAGCCGCCTCCCCACCCCCGGGGCTCTAGCTGACCTTCAAAGTTGAGATTGGCCCCATGCCGCAGGAGAACGTCGGCAGCTCGAGTCAGCCCCAACTCAGCCATCTTGAGCAGGGCGTTGCTCACGCCTTCCTGGTAAAAGGGAGAGTGGGCTTTCCTCTCCAGCAGCTCGGTGAGAACAAGGATTCGGCTCTCCTCGCTGGTGACATAACTGGGCCTGCGGCAGGAGAGAGGCTGAGGGTAGGCACAGCTGTGGGACCGGCTGACGGGGCAGCCTGTGGGTGCGTGGCCTTTGGTGTCCTGCTGCAGTCGGCAAGCAGGGCCCCGGCTCTGTGGGGCACGGAGGCTTGGGAGAAGCTCTGAAGCAGAGGGCCAGGTGCATCTCTTAAAGACGGGAGCAGGCTCGGATTTGCAGAGAATGGGCTGGGCCTGTCTGCTCTCTCCTCCCAAGCTGCCCAGAGTCTGGTCCCAGGCTTGGGTACAAAGCCTCACACACCTGGGCTGCTGGGACTGAAGGGAACCCTGGAGGCCAAGAGCCCAAGCCCGACTCTGACTCTCCCTCCTCGGAAAGCCCTTCACTCTCAAAGCCGCAGGACGCCAGCCCCGGGAATCCCCGCGGCGAGGACAGCAACGCGGCCTCCTCCTCCCTCCCCTCACACTGAGACCTGTAGCTGATACTGATGAAGAATGCCAACGTTTCCACCAGAGTCCCTGGATGGACAGACTCATACCCACATGTTGGAAATTGCAGCTGACATTCCCCCAGCACCTGAGCGCCCTTCCCGCTGCTCTCTCCTCCCTTCCACCTCGGGCGCCGCTGCACAGTCTCTCCACTGGAGCCCCCGCGCCTAGTACCCTGGGCAGTGAACGCGGAATCGCTCCCGACACCTTGCCGCAGGTCCACGATAGACAAGCTCTTCCCTATGAAGATGCAGACTCTGCTACAGAAGCCCAGCTTTGCACTGCTCTGAGGCCTCACGGCTTCCACCCTGCTCCCCTGCCAGGACCCGAGACAGGCAGGCGACAGGGTGGGAGCTGAGGCGGACGCCCTGCGACACCCCGCGAGCCCCCGCCCTCGAGCCCTCCCCGCCCTTCGCCGCAGCCCTGCAAGGGGCGGGAGTGGGATCAGCGCAGGGCACTGCGCGCTCCCAGCCACGCAACCCCGGCTTCCGCCCGTCCCTTCCTCTGTCAAGCGGGACGCCGCGGGGTCGGAGCGGCCTCGGCCAGCCCTCGGGAGGGAACGGGTTACCGGTCCAGGGACTCCTGCCGCTCGGGGTCCTGGATCCCCAGGGAGCCCAGAATCGCATCCACCAGCGGCTGGTACTCGAAGATGATCCTCCGGAAGCCGTGCAGGAACGGCATCGCCGGGGGCCCCGCGCGGCAGGGCGGCTGCGGTTTCCGCCGAGGCCGAGATGCCCAAACGCCGACCAGAGCGCGCCAGCGGCCACGGACCCCGCCTGCTCCGCCGGTCCAGTCCCCGCGCCCGGCCGGGTCCCCTCCTCAGCCCAAGCCGCGCCCCCGCCGGAAGTGACCCTCACATTTCCGGCCTGCGCCTGCTCAGGGTAGAGCGCCTGGTCACAGCGCCCCCTGCCGGCTCGGAGGACCTCGGCGCGTCTCGGAGGGCGGCCGGGAGGCGGACTGGGCCGAGGTCCAGGGGGCGGCTCCAGCGGAGTCGAGGTCGCGGACCCGAGCCAAGCCAGATCCGAGACCGAGGCAGGCCCGCCCCTTCCTGCCAGGGCCCTGCCCGGCCCGGCCCGGCCCGGCCCGGCTTCGCCCTGCGATCCCGCCCGCGGCCGCTGGGCGCCGTCCGAGTTCCGCAGGTTGTACTCTCCGGCACTGCCGCTGCCCCACTCGCGCTGGTCGCCCCTGAGCGCCGAGCTCGTCAGCTACTGCCCCTTCCGGCTCGGCCCGGCTCTCGCCTTCCCTGAGGAGGGGCCGGGCCACCTCTGTCACCACCCGGCCCGCTGACTGGAATGATGAGGACCAGGGTCCCCGCGTGTCCCGTCCTCAGTTCCCTATTCTCTGTCCCAGGGAGCACCTGGCCAGGCCGGCTGCCAGCCCTCTCCACTCCTGCCTTGATGGACTCAATGCATCTTGTGTATTTTTTTCTAGAGACAGGGTCTCACTCTGTCGCCCAGGCTGGAGTGCAGTGATCACGACTCACTGCAGCTTCGAACTCCTGGGCTCAGGCGGTCCTCCCGCCTTAGCCTCCTGAGAAGCTGGGAGCACGGGAGTGTGCTACCTCCTGGCTCTGAACTTGGATTTCCTCATCTGAAAAATGGGTATAATCCCCAGCATTTTGGGAAGCCAAGGCGGGCGGATCACCTGAGCTCAGGAGTTCCAGACCAGTCTGGCCAACATGGTGAAACCCCGTCTCTACTAAAAATACAAAAAAAAAAAAAAAAAAAAATTAGCCAGGCGTGGTGGAGCAAGCCTGTAATCCCGGCTACTTGGGAGGCTGAGGCAGGAGAATCGCTTGAACCCAGGAGGTAGAGGTTGCAGTGAGCAGAGATGGCACCACTGCACTCCAGCCTGAGCAACAAGAACGAAACTCTGTCTCAAAAAAAAAAAAAGAAAATGAAAAAGATGTAATCACACTCACCCGAGATCCTGGAGCCAGTGTTCTGTAAGTGTCAGTGGAAGTGGAGTCCAGCAGGAAGGAACCAAAACCCTCCGGTTGAGGAAGGAGAGGGGAGTGGGCAGCCAAGTTGAAGCCCCCCAAGGGCCGCACCAGCTTGGGCTTCCTAGAAGCAGCTCCAGGCCTCAGAGTCCGCGGCTCCCAGCACAGCCCTGTCTTGGTTCTCGCCGCAGGAAAGAAATATCTTCTCCCTGAGTGAAATCAGGAAATTCTGCTCACATGCAAGTGGAGACTTCCAGCTTGCCTTGGAAAAAGCACTTTTCTGGAGTGGAGGCACCTCCCCTCCCGCCATGAATGTGAGCCTTATCTACCACCTGGAGTCTGCATGGAGCCTTGATGTCTTCTTCGTCCTGGGAAGCTGAGGATGAAGGGGGCTTCCTCACCCCCCAGCCACCCACATCACATTGCTGGCCTCCCGGACCTCGCTCCGCCAAGTTGGGCTCCTCTCCCTGGCACCTGCCAGACAGCGAGAGTTGTCCAGCCCAGGGAAAAACATTTAAAGGCACATTTCAAGACAATGCAATGGGTTTTAGGATTAAATTTTTTAATTTTTTTGGAGTTTCGCCCTTGTTGCCTAGTCTGGAGTGTAATGGCGCCATCTCGGCTCACCGCAACCTCTGCCTCCCAGGTTCAAATTTTCCTGCCTGCCTCAGCCTTCTGACTAGCTGGGATTACAGGCATGCGCCACCACACCTGGCTAATTTTGTATTTTTAGTAGAGATGGGGTTTCTCCGTGTTGGTCAGGCTGGTCTCAAACTCCTAACCTCAGGTGATCCGCCAGCCTTGGCCTCCCAAAGAATTGGGATCACAGGTGTGAGCCACTGCACCCGGCCTTTATTTTTATATTATTTTTATTTATTCATTTATTTTTTCAGACAGAATCCTGCTCTGTTGCCCAGGCTGGAGTGCAGTGGCGGGATCTCAGCTCACTGCAATCTCCGGCCCCCCCCCCCCCAGGCTCAAGCGATTCTCCTGCCTCGGCCTCCCAAGTGGCTGGGATTACAGGCAGCCGCCACCACACCCGGCTAATTTTTGTATTTTTTAGTAGAGACGGGGTTTCACCATGTTGGCCAGGCTGGTCTGGAACTCCTGACCTCAGGTGATCCACCCGCCTCAGCCTCCCAAAGTCCTGGGATTACAGGTGTGGTCACTGCGCCCAGCCGGATTAATCATTTTTAGGCCCTCTACCATGAGCAAAACAAACTGTGCAAGAAAAGCCGAAGCACGCCTCGGTCCAGCAATGAACCCTGACCCGCAAGGCTGAGGGGTGGCAGTGGCTGGTAACCGCTGGTAACTGCTGGCTCTGGTAGGCAAAGCTGCTGTCAGATCCAGTGACAGGCTCTCAGAAACCGCCCCCCACCAGGCACTCAGAATGCCTCAGTTGGCTTCCTCTTCCATTGCCTAAAGGAGCAGGAGGAGGGGTGGGGGTGGGCAGCTGGGTTGAAGCCTCTGTAGGGCCACACCAGCTTGGACCTCCCAGCAGCAGCTACAGACCACAGGGTCCGCGGCTCCCCCCACACGTCTGCCTTGCTTCTTGCTGAGGGAAAGAAGTATCTTCCTGAGTGAAATTTTGCTCACAGGGTAATGGAGATTTGCAGCTTGCCTTGTAAAAATCAGAAGGGCCCAAATTCTCACCAGACAGCGATGAGCACCCAGAGGGGGCGACTCTGCGGGTTTGGAGGTGTCTGTCTCGCTTGAAGGGCCCCCACCCTCTCAATGGATCATAAGGCCCTGAGCGGTGCGGCCGCTCTCAGGCGACCCAGGGGCTTCACCTCTTGATCACACAACACATTTGATCACATGACACTGTGTCCTTGGCAGGCCAGGCCTTGGTCTTCTCACCTATGCGATGGCCCTCAGCCCTTAGGAGACGGAGGCCAGACCTACCCAAGGGTTCATGGTGAGTAACTAGGGGAGGTCAGCCGCATGGGGTCCCTGCAGAGCTGGGTGGGATGACTTGCTCTGAGCCCCGCTTTTGCCCTAGGGCCGCTGTAACAGGTGCTGCAAACCTGATGGCTCAAAACAACAGAAATTCCCTTCTCCACAGTCCCGGAGCCTGGAAGGTCAAATTCAAGGTGTGGGCAGGGCCTCACCCCCTCCAAAGACTCCAGAGAAGGTCCCGTTCCTGCCTCTTCTACCCTTGGTGACCACAGGCATGCCTTGGCTTGGGACAGCAGCACCCTAGTCCCCACCCACCTTTGTCCCACACAGCCTTCTCCCCTGTGTCTGCGCCACTGTCCAAATCCCCCTGTCCTTTCCAAATGGCCCCGGTCCCCGGATTCATAGGGCCCACCCAAAACCCCATCACGGCCACGGCTTCATCTGATGACATCGGCAAGATCCGTTTTCCCAACAAGGTCACATTCCAGGCGACAGGGAACATACTTTTTTTTTTTTTAATTGGAGTCTCGCTGTTGTCTCCCAGGCTGGAGTGCAATGGCACGATCTCAACTCTCACCGCAACCTCCACCTCCCAGGTTCAAGCAACTCTCCTGCCTCAGCCTCCAGAGTAGCTGGGATTACAGGCATGCGCCACCACGCCTGGCTAATTTTGTATTTTTAGTAGAGACGGGGTTTCACCATGTTGGCCAGGCTGGTCTCGAACTCCTGACCTCAGATGATCTGCCCGCCTCAGCCTCCCAAAGTGCTGGGATTACAGGCATGAGCCACCACGCCCGGGGCGAACATATCTTTTTGGAGAGCACACGTAAACCCACTATCACAAGTGACCCAGGCCTGGCCCTTCTGGTCTCTGGGCCTCAGTTTCCTCACCTATAGCCTGAGGGCCTCCCAGTTCTGACAGTCTTGGAGCCAAGGACACCCTCTTTGATGTGGCTGGTGGGCTCTGCCAGCAGAGAAGGCGTGAGGGGGACCATTATAATAAGCATAATACGAGTCCACTTGTATTTACGGGGACACTTCTGTGTGCCGGGCACTAGACACGCTGAATGCCTGGAGCACCGATCTCCCCGAATCCTTTAAAGTAGGTGATATTCTTACCCCATTTTACAAAGAAATAAGCTCAGAGAGGTCTGGGCGCTCGCCCAGGGCTGCACTGCGAGGTTGGGCCTCCAGCCTGGTCTGTGCACCTCTCCATGCGTCTGGCCTCTGGGGCTTGAGCGTCGTTATAGCTCCTCCGGCTGTGGGCTCATGAGTCTGGACGTGCAGGAGGGGGAGCTGACCCCTGCCCTCCCACAGCCCTGGGGCACCACCCTGTGGAGCTGGCCCTGCTGCTGCCCGCCCACTGCCCAGGCTCCTAACTTTAGAGGGCTTCGTGCCCCCTGACCTCCCTCCTGTCAGCAGGGCCAGCCTTGTTTCCTCCATCTGCCTCCCATTAGGGCTCTGTCACTCAGAGCCTTGGCTCCAGCTCTCCACTGCTCTCTCTTTTCCCTGCCTCTGCCACTCCCTGCCTGGCCCATCCAGCCCCTTCCTGCCGCCCACCTCCAGGGATCTTCAGCACGATCGGGGTTCTGGGGACAAGGACCCAGAGCTCAGCCCTGTCCCTGCCTCCTAATCCTCAGGGAGTTTGGGAGTCACTCTGACTGGCCAATGTACAGAAGGAGATGACCTTAATATATAAAGAACTGCTGAAAATCAACAACAAGAAGGCAAAAACACCAATAGAAACTTGGGCAAAGAACATGCACAGGCGAGTCACAAAGGATGAAAAATGGTCAAAAAACAGGGATAGACGCTCAGCTTCTCCTGCTGTCCAACTATGATGGTAGCTGGTAACACATGGGGTCCTTCTCTATAGAAATCCAACAGAGCCCATTACAGAATAGCAGTGCTGTATCATCCCATTTAGAAAAATGTGTGTGTGTGTGTGTGTGTATGTGTGTGTGTGTGTGTATGCAGGAATCATTCCTGAAGGCCCCATGCTGAGATGTTAAGGGTTTTGTTTTGGGTGTTGGGATCTGGGAACTTTTCTTTCTACTTGGATATATTTTCTCTTTTTTCTCCAATGAGAGAGTGTGTCTTACCTGAGACTTATTAATAAAACCCTATGTAAGCCCAGGGCAGAGAATCAGGCCCTGACACCCTCCGGGGTTGAAGGCAGACCCTGAACACCAGCACGGGGCCCAGGCCTGTCCATAAACCTTCCTTCTTTCCCAGCCCGTGGAGTGACAGCCTCCTCCTCGGCACGCAGGCCATTCACCCCGGAGGGCTCCCAGCCTGGACTCGTGCTTCGCTCACTTCCCTCCCGAGTGACCATGAGTCCACCCGCCTGCCCAGGCTGGCTGCAGGAATGGCCAATCACCCGCAACTGTGGCCTCTGCCCGAGTGTGTCCCAGTCCCATGCATTCAGTAAGAAGCCCAACAAGTGTCATCCGCTGATCACGACACCCAGGAAGTGACCCCAGGACTCCCGTGTCACCGTCTAGGAGAGACGGCTGACCAAGCCAAGGTCAGCGAGTCAGAGGCCCAGGGAGGGGACTTCGCACCCAGCGCCTGGCTTCCAACCCCTACTGGAGCCCCACGAAGGGCACCAGCCACCTGCCTGGCCCCTGTCCCGCGTGTGTGTGTCTGTCATACTCATACTTGCACACACACCACTCAAATACACACACATGCACACACACACCACACACGCCACTCACACACACACCACTCACACACACCACACACATCACTCACACATATCACTCGCACACACCACTCACACACACACCACTCACACACTCCCACCACTCACACATACATCACTCACACTCACATGCATCACTCACACATCACTCACCCACACATATCACTCACACTCATACCACTCACACATACATCACTCACACACACCACTCACACACACGAGCACACCCACCACTCACATACACTCACATGCTCACATACCCCACACACACACCACTCATACATCACTTGCACTCACATGCACCACTCACACTCACATCACTCACACACACATCACTCACATGCACCACTCACACAAGCACCACTCACACACACCACTCACAAACACATCACTCACACACCACTCGCACACACATCACACACATCATTCACACACACATAACTTGCACACACCACACACATCATTCACAGACACACCACCCACACACCACTCACACATCATTCACACACACACCACTCACATACACACCACTCACACAATCATTCACACACACCACTCACACACACCACTTGCACAAACCACTCACATACACACCACTCACACATCACTCACACACATCACACACACACCACTCACAATCATTCACACGTACCACTCACACATCACACACACACCACTCACACACACATCACTCACACACACCACTCACACACTGCTCACCCATACTCACACACACACACATACACCACACACACTCATACACCACTCACACTAACACACACCACTCACACACACCACTCACATCATTCACACACACACCACTTACCCATACACACTCACACCAACATACACCACACGCACTCATACACCACTCACACTAACACACACACCACACACATACAGCACACACATACCACTCACACTAACACACCAGTCACACAATCACACACCACTCACACACATTCATCAGTCATACAACACACACACCCATATACACATACACACACATACACACACGGACACATATACTGACACACACCCTTTCATGTTTGCTCATAAACACATCACGCTCCACCCAGGTGCACACACACTTGTGCGCACACATTCACAGTCATATTCTCACACATAAACACACACTCTCACACCCTCACAAAATACACCGTCTCTCTCACACAAACTCTCACACACCCACTTTCTAAGGCACATGATCATACAATCCATTCTCTCTCTCACACACGCACACACACACACACACACACACGTGCCCAGGGTGGGCAGCTCCAGGAGGAGTGGCCTGGCCCCATCGCAGCGCCTTCGCCCCCCATGGTGCCTGCTGTCTCCCCAGGAGGGCTGTCAGCCACCAGGTCTGTCCCTTAGAAGGCCCTGGAGGGGGAGAACTGGGGAGAGGCCCCGCCTTTTATTTCTCCTCTTTTTTTTTTTTTTTTTGGCGGTGTTTTCCATAAAATGAGCTATTTAGAAATGTGGCCATCACCACGAGGACCATTTCTCTGTCTTCCTTGGGAGATCCTCCAACCTCAGCCCCCGGCAGGTCCCCGGGGCACTGAGACAGACAGAGGTCCGGGCATATTTCTGAAGTGCGGTCATGGAGGTGCCGCCCTCCACTTCCCTCCCGTCTGCCCCTCTCCTCCTGCCTGGCTCCCTCGCTTTCCTTCCCTCCTCCCCCCACACCCTGACCCCACCCTGACCCTCGACCCTCACGACCCCAGAGTGTCCCTGCAGGAGGCCCAGCCTGCCAGTTCCTGCCACAGTCCTCGGGTTGGAGGGGCAGGGCCCGGATTCCTGGGCTCCCGGAGGCTAAGCCTCTGTCAGCTCAGGGGAGAAACTGAGGTAGCAGGGGCTGGAGCAGGGGCCGTGTGGCAGGACAGTGGTTGGGCCAGTGAAGGACTTTTCTGTTCCCACCCTTATTCCGTGTACTGTCCTAAGAAGCACCGAGGAGGCCAGGCGCGATGGCTCACGCCTGTAATCCCAGCACTTTGGGAGGCTGAGACAGGCCAATCACGAGGTCAGGAGTTTGAGACCAGCCTGACCAACATAGTGAAACCCTGTCTCTACTAAAAATACAAAAATTAGCCAGTGTGATGGTGGGTGACTGTAGTCCCAGCTACTTGGGAGGCCGAGGCAGGAGAATCGCTTGAACCCGGGAGGCAGAGGTTGCAGTGAGCCAAGATCGCACCATTGCACTCCAGCCTGGGCGACAGAGCGAAACTCTGTCTCAAAAAAAAAAAAAAAAGCACCAAGGAGCGTTTCAGGGGGCCCAACCCCCAGGGCAACAAGCCCCAGAGACCTCTATGCTCTAGATGGCCAGCCCTGCTTTCCCCTCCCTACCTGCCCCCACCAGGAAGCCCGCCGTGCCGGCCA
>CAUYLG010032248.1:0-21540 GCA_963573385.1 Cacajao melanocephalus
CTGCCCTCTAATGGCTATTTCAGAAGGAAGACACAATGTTTTTATCCACTGTTTGCTCCACTGTACAGTTTAGAGCCTTTAGTCAGCAATGCATTATTAATTTGCATAACTTGTTTTTGTTCTTCTCTATCTCCTTGGTATGACTTCTTACTGCTTTACTCACAACTTACAAAAAGCTCACAAAAAAGAGACATTACCCATTAAACTTTAAGAGTCTGTCAATGAATAAATTTTAGTTGCTTGAATGAATGTACATATCTAGGAGCTTTATAATAACACTTCCTCAAGTCTAGGTTTTGTTTTTTATGGCTGCAAAACAAGATTGCTTCTGTTTTTCAAGAATAACAAAGTTCTCCGGATGGAATTAATTAGGATAAAGTAGGCACCAACCTGACCCCAGAATTCTGCTCTAGGGAGAAGATTTTATAAAAAAAAACTTCAATATCCTGAGAAACAATCAAACACTATGAGATCTGACACTGAAATGTTAATGGTGGGTGCATCTTGGAAAAGATAAAGATGCAAAAAATATATATAATTAAACTACTTTTTGTCAAGTACTTTTTTTAAGTGTAATGATGTTTTTATTTTAAAAAGAACTGTGTTACTATTTCTAATCAGTATGAAAAGTCCTAGGACTACCAAGTTTCACTCCATTTTTTCCTCAACAAGATCCCCAAAGGTAAGGGCTGATTACCCGATGGCTTGTCGCTCCAGCAGCCTCTGGACTGGAATGGTTAGTTTTCCCAGAAAACGCTTGATGATGGGACGGCTCTTGGCAAATTTGTCTTTAATTTCAATTTCTAAGACATCAGTAAGAAGTGCAAAAAAGGAATATTTCTGAAAACACAAACAGATAACATGCTGGTTCAAGAGAAAGACAAATATGATACTGTATCATTTTATTTGTATAGGAAATGATCTCTCTTAAATTCTAACAGCATAGAGTTCCACAAAGCTAGAAACAGCTGCAGCTATTGTCAATCCTTTATTCACTCAGAATCATTAGCATTCACCACGATTAAAAAGCATCAGTCAAGGATCTGTACAACAAAAGAAGCCCTATCAGTCAATCATGCAGCCTTTCCTAGTTTAACAGTTTTAGGAGATGTTAATCAAATATTAAGTTATGCACAATGCAATTTTAGTACTCCCTACATGTATTGTATCTCAATTCTTTGGTATTTAATATCTTGTTATAGAATGGTTTAGAATTAACTAGTATATTTGATTGACAATTTGAAATCCTAATCTCATGAAATTCTGAAGTTGGAAAACATGGTTGAAAATACTCCTCCACTTAGTGGTTAAAATAGGAACATCTGCAGAATACTGTGGTTTCCCTGATAAATATTAAAACAATGTTTAAATGGAATTTTTACTTAAGTTTATAAGGCATGCAGGGTCATTTCTTCTGGGACAGAAAAATAAAAGTATGAGGTTAAGATAGGTTTTGTGGTTTTCATTTTAAGAATGCCACTGGAGAAATTTTGATTGGACATTAATAAGGATATAAAATAACTAAGAAGAGTTTTACTCACAGCGACTTTTACATATATAAATCTTCACTTTATCTTTCGAACAATATAATTTTCTGTTTAAGGATGAGAATATCAGGATAAGTAAATGATGGAGCCAGGAATCTAACCTAAATCACTTCACTGCTTCCCTGACAGTATCCACGCAACTATAGTGATGTGAATAGTGTTAGCCAGCTTTTCACTTGGGTGCCTTCAGGTGTATCTAGTCATAACAATTAAGGTTTTCCAAAGGGCCTTGCAATTTGGCAGTCTGCTTAATGGAAAACGGTACTTGCTTAGAATAAAAAAGCCGCGTTTAAGCCCCACTTCTATCTCTGAATAGCTAGTCCCATAAACACTTTACGCTTCAATTTCTTAATCACCAAAATAAAGATATGATAATCTCATCCTCTATGCCTCCCTTTCAGGCTTGCACTGGTAACATGGTCAAAAACGTTGCAAATTAAAAATGTTAGGAAAATAGTTACTGCTTGTTTCATTATCATATCTATCATGCACCTTCTAGAATCATATTGAGATATATTTTTATGTCTTCTAGGCTTTGTAATGTGTTAGACTAAGTGGCAGGCCCCCAAGAGGTTTGTGTTTTTTTGTTTGTTTGTTTGTTTGTTTTTTTAACCATGATGAGATCATTAGTAGTTTTTAAACCAAGTAAAAGAATACAAGCACTATTCGTTCGTCCATCTCCAAAACCACAGGAACCACCCAGGAGAAATGCCTTGCAGGGTTGGCAAGTCTCATATAACCATATCTTTTCTCCAGCTGGTTTCAGATCCCCTGAAATACCTCTCTCCAATTAAATATTTCTACAACATTGTTAGAACATATTGTTGTCATTAAATATTTAGGGCATGATCTAATTAACTGTGTAACTCCTATGCCAGCCCAGAAACATTCTCACATTAGTTATGTAAAACATAACTCAGATCTCTGAGAAATGGAGGTAGAGCTCAAGCTTTGCTCACGAGGTAAGAAGTGTCTGTTCATTCTTCGACTTTCCATAGTTCAAATGAGAAAACCCTTTGCTTGATTTCACTGATACGGTGCACTAAGATGACTGGTAGCATACTGTAGCTGTGTGGAAGTCTAAAATACCATCAACACAATCTGGCTTCACTCAGAATGATGACTCCTTGAATGGCTCATCTAATTAACAAAAATCTAGAAATTCATAAAACATTTGCCAAAGCCTGTAAAGAGAGAAATTCCTTTAATTTGTACTAAATGTATGCTACAACGAAATATCAAAATTTTAAATCAAAACAAGATCAGTATTGCTGATTCCTCTTGCCTCACGCCCCACTATGACTCTACAAAGCAATGTTACTGATCCTGTCCTTATTTAAAATTTTCACATTTTATTCATTATAAATTTTTCGCATTGATAGTTTAAAAAAAACTGCATTAAGATATTTAACAACTGAGTTTTTTGGAGGCTCCTTAAATTGTTCCCCTGAAATGAGAGCTTCATTTGTCTTACTCTAGACCTGGCTCTGGAGAGATGGGAATAGCTCATTCACATTGTACCCCTTTCCCAAGAGAACCCCTAGACACTTCATAAACAACCTGAGGGTGTGGGAGTCTCAAGAACGAGAGAGATTGGGTTGACTTCCTCACTGTCAAGTAGGAGACCCCTGAGGATCATCTTACCTCTCGGTGCCAAATTGGATTAGTGGTGTTACTGATGATAGTAGACCGTCTCTCCTGCCCGTGGTGGGCACAGGTGGGGAAACTGCTCTTCTTCCCTGGCTGAATTGACATCTTAAGATAGGGGTCAGGATTGAAGAACATCCCTTTCTTTAGCCCAACTGCCCTAAGATCTTAAAGAGGGAAAGGGAGGGAGGAACAAAGAGAGAGTAGGAGGGAGGGAGGAAAGGAAGGAGGAAGGGAGAGAAAAAGGGACAGAAGAAGGAAGGATCCATATATCCTGATTAGAACAAGCAACTCAAAGACAATTTGTTCTTAAATAAACACACAGGAAGCTCTAAACAGAAACGATTCAGTAACACAATAGCAGTCATTCACACTATGGTTGCTTAGGTAAGTGAAGACAAATGGCTTATGGCGCTAATTTCAGCAGAGGGGTCTCCTAACATGCAGCAAAAGTGAAGCCAAACCTTTAGCACCACCTCACATTCTCTAAACTGACTTTTCCTGGGAACTCTTTGGATTCCAACATGTGCATCTTCACCACCTTTTTCCTAGGGCAATGTAATTCAGCAACCAGAATTTTAGACAATGTCTTGAGAGAAATACTTAGTAAGCAGCTCACTGAAAAACATGTTCCTTCAGGAGAGAAAAATGAATCTTCTACATATACATAGAACTAAGTTTAATTGGAGATGAAACGTCAGCACATATATTCATTTGTACTACATTTAAATGTCATATACATTCCATAAATGTGATGATTGTTAGGGAAAATGTTTTCTGAAATGTGAGTGCTACCTGCTATTTTAAATAGCCAGTAAAGTAACTTAAATATTTGATGAATGTCCTATAACTCACCTTAGATTCACAAATTGCTGTTTCACACTATATGAAGTGCTAAAAGTCCTAGCCAAAGTCCATTTTAGTGAGAAGATTGTTATGTTTTTGCATGGTCAGGCTAAGAGACACAAACATGTCAGGAAATAAAGCTGGCTCCACTGAGTTTTCAACATTTTCTGAGAATATCAGCTCGAATAAGATAGGTCTAGGAGCTAAGTCATCTTTGATAATGCTGGAAGATCAATCTAGGGACGTTCTAAACACTATGGTTCAGAGAGCAATTCTGCATATGGCCCCTGAACCTCCAAAGACCTTTGGATTACCCAGATCAGCTGGCAAACAGACCCTGGATAGTGACCCTAAATTACAGGAGGTCACCAGGGTCATCCGATATAAGCCTACTCCTGAAACATAAGGTCTTTCTTAGAAAAATAGAATTGGCCTGAAGTTGCGCATAGAGCCATATTCTCAAAGGAGTGCTCCCAGGAGGTGGCTCACCAGTGGCCCACAAGAACTCATGGCCCAGGTACATGTGCTGAAAACACTCCAGAAATGTCTGATGACACATACCTGGCAGTAAAGGGGGGAAGTTTGATATATCTGCAGATATTTAAAAATTCAACCAAGAGCATGTTTTTGTTTGTTTTGAGACCGAGTCTCAATCTGCTGCCAGGCTGAAGTGCAGTGGCGCAATCTTGGTTCACTGCAACCTCCGTCTCCTGGGTTCAAGAGATTCTTTGCCTCAGTCTTCCTGTGTGGCTGGGATTACAGGCATGCGCCACCACACCTATCTAATTTTTATATTTTTAGTAGAGATGGGTTTCACCATGTTGGCTAGAATGATCTCGATCTCCTGACCTCGTGATCTGCCTGCCTCCGTCTCCCAAAGTGCTGGGGTTACAGGCGTGAGCTGCCACACATTGAGAACATTGCATGAAACATATAGCAAGATCTTTGATCTGAAAACCAGTGGGAGAAGGAAAAGACGGGTAAATAACTAGATAGGCACTTCAGAGAAGCTGCCATAATCTCATTAGCCTTGCAGTCCCCATTCTTGACACTTCATAAAGTACGTAGTCATTATTAAATGCAGAATTTGCATCTTACTGTCAATTTAATGAGGCTACATATTTTCACTTGATTTTCTTCAGCAGGGAGCAGCTTTGAGAAGAAAATGCAATTGCCACATTTATTTTCTTGCCTTTCTTGATTATGTTCCCCTTGAACTCAGACAGAAGAATGATATTCTTTATTTATTAAATATATGCCCAAAAAAGGGATTTCTCTGTAGCAAATGAAGAGTAACATAGAGAGAAATGAATGCCACAAAGTTTGACAGAGCTAAATCACTCACACAAAAAAATTCCTTTGAACAAAAAGCATTCCACCAGAAGATTAAGTCACTGTGGTAAAGAATATCACTGTTAGATAAGCCTGATACTAAACTTTCCACAATGGGACACTGTACAAGTAAATCTTCCTTAATATATACAATAAACTACCAATTATTTGTAATATGATTACTCGGTTCCCTTTATCCATCTGATTTCTGATCTTTTCTTTTTTGTCTTTTACATATCCTATTGCTCACAAATATCCACACCATATAATAGGCCAAAGAAGCACTCAAAGTCACAAAGGTATGATGTGTTAAACATCATAAATAAAGCCTTATTTGGAGTATGTTTAAAATATTAATCAAAATACATTTTTAATTTTAGCTGTAAAATTCAATTATTTGTGCCCCTACTTATCCATAATAATCAGGAGTGGAACATTTGTAGGCAGCCATTCTACAGTGCTTAAATGCTCTCAGATAAATATTATCATCCCGTCAGTATGCTACAACCAGTTGATTTTTTAGAATTAACATTATAGAATTGGCTTCAGTTCCTAGTCATTTCTGTACACTGACTGCAAATGTCAGGCTATATGGTAAGAAATAAAACATGTTAGATAGCTAGCCTCCACATGAATAGAGGTGCGATGTTGGAAGAAAGGTGTAAGGAAGAAGCATTTGGCTGTGCCTCAAAGCTTATTGCCTACTTTTTAGGAAAATGCCCTAGGAATTTTAACTTACAGATGGTCATTCTCACATAGTCAGTTAATAACATCCCATCTGGAGTCAAAATCAATATGTCTGTATCATGCTTAGAACGATACGAATCACCTAAAAGCATAGTATAATTTTAAACTAAGAAACCAGTGGTTTATATTACAACATCATGCTGTACACCATAAAAATAAACAATTTTTACCTCTCAATTAAAAAAACAAAACCAAGAAACCCATGGTGTGGTCATACTCTAAATTTTCTGAGCTATTGGCGTTGACAAATCATTTCCTGCCTGTCACCAGGTATTTCAGTAGCTTCAGACCCTCAATACTATGAAGGTTTAAAGCACAGGTGTCCAGCCAAAATGTTTTTAGGAAACAGGCAGATGAGGTGGGTAGGGACATAGTACCACAGGCAGTGGTTATTTTTAGTGCCCTTCTAAAAACCCAGATATTTTTTAAACCCTGAAGGTTTCTAACAAAACATATTTATTGGCCAAATTTGATCCATAAGTCACTAATTTACAACCACTGAGATTCACCAGAGAAGCAAAGTAAAAAAGCAGGGGAAAGGAGAAACATGCAAAACCAAACATAGATCCTCAGAAGGCCATGGGCCAGCAATGAACTGATGTGTACGTTTTAGTCATATGTGGTAATTATGCGTTGTGGAAGTGTCTGTTTCAGGATCAGGTCTTCTAACTCTCACTCTTGAGAACGTCTATTTTCACTTACAATGTTTTTCTTTTTCAGTCAAGAAAAGTGGATCTAATTTAAATTTTGGAAGTACTACAACTACAGAAAAATGAAAACAAAACATCTTCCAGTGACGGAGATCCATTAGACTTTATTTTCTATGTATTATAGCACAGTTATCTCTTTTAAAAGTCTATTTCAAATATGGATTTTCTTACAGTATTCTTGACTTTATGACTACCAATTCATTTTCTAAAATCAGTGCCTTTCAAACTTTTTTGGCAGTGTCTTATGTATGAAATACATTTTACATTGCAACCTAGTATACATAAATATAAGCATATATATTATTGTATATAAAAATTTTCAGTTTGTATAAATTGATGCTTTATCCAAAAAAATTCCTCTTTGTGGTAAACTCTGACATTATTCTTTTTTTTTAATTACTGATTTAACTAAATCAAACTTACAAACTGCAAATGAGTACTGTCTTATATCTTGAAAAACAGTGCTTGACTTGTATGGTAAACATACAAGCAATCTGAACAGTTTGCTAGTCAGAAGACAAGCCAAAAATAATTGGCTTATCTACTTTTCAATTTTTATTTGTATTCCTCCACAGATAAAGAAGTAATATTGGCTTTTCCCCCCAGTCTTCAAATTTTTCCTTTCTGTAGCTGAAGTAAGAATAAATTGTTTTCAATAATCAAAGCTCCTCAGTGGGGTTAGCACATGTTACATCACAGGTTTTTTTTAAAGTAACTATACATATTTACATAGACTGTTTATCACCAGAAAACTAGGTAGAAGAAATAATTTCTGAATTTATATTAATAATTAATTTTATCATCATAAGAGATATACCTGAATTTTCAGAAGTATGACCCCCCAAAAAACTAGTTCACATATCATCATATCCTATACGAAAGTCTGTAGAAAGAAGTGACTACTCATACTTTTGAAACCGTACACTTTCAAATTGGATGTCACATTTAAAGACATTCTTACCTGACAGTGTAAAGCTAACGAGTTTCCGAGAATGCAGGTTTCCTGAAGCACCTCCCTCTATGCCTTCTGCCCCTATCTGAAGAGAAAAAACATGCGTCTGAAGTTTCAGAGGAGTATGATGCCACTGGATGTATCTAGGAAACCATGTTATGTTCACAAATATAATGGTTTTTGCATCAAACATGTACTGTATCATGTGTCCTTTCATTTCCCAACCTTGGAACAGAGACACAAATGCCGATTCTTGGAGGAAAGACTAAAATGTAATCTTAACCCCAAATAAAAAATATGTAAGCTTCAAAATTCCCCAATAACTATGAATCAAACTACTTCATGTCCTTTTTGCCCTTTGATAATAATATAGCTGATTTGTAGTAAATATATTACTATTACTATATTAAATGTTCCTTTCAGTTAAATATCAAATTCCTTCAGATTTGTTAGGGAAACCTAGAATAAATGAAACTTGACTTATATTAGACTTATCCATATGTATAGAATCCTCTCTTGTCAAGTATTTCTGAAAATCCACATGGAGTCCTATCTCCCTTGTAAGCTTGTGTTCTATTGTGCTGCAGGTACACGGCACATGCTATTATAATTAGCAATAATAAGAATTTGCAGTGCTATTATGCTCATAACCTTTTCCTAAAAGCTTTTGAGTAAATTATACCTCATAAGAAGCCAGTAATTTATAAACCACCTAGCAAATTTAGACCATTCTCTCAATTTATGTACAATTAGTGCACAATTTGTGGTACATCAGGAAGAAAAACCTTCATAATATTCTGCAAAAGAAGTCCACAATACTGTAAGAGACAGAATTGAAGGCAGAATATACCCAAATGTGGGAAAGATAATCACATTTTAATTCTAAAGTTTAGATTAAATTCTTCTGACAAAGATTCTTTCCTTGAGCACACTTCAGTCAGGCTCTTTTGAGCCCTCTGCTCAACTAGTCAGGCCTTGGTCTTCTAGCTCCATCCTTATAGAGTCCAGTTTTAGCAAAAATCCTGCTATGTCAATTTGGAGAATCCCCACTCTCGATATGTGATCATCCTTGATATCAGATCAAATTCTTCATCTCCCACCATCCTCCATGTGATATCTGATCATTCTGGCCTGCCTTCAGCAAGAATTTCGTTAGGTCAGTTTAACAAGAATCCCTTAAGCTCTTAGTAATTTTCCATCCACCAATCCCTCCACTCTAACCCTGCTGCTTGACTATTAACCCCCAGTTTCCCTTGTTATATTTGGAATTGAGCCAATTATTATTATTTTTTAAGATGGAGTCTCACTTTGTCAACCAGGCTGGAGGGCAATGGCACAGTCTCGGCTCACTGAAACCTCTGCCTCTCAAGTTCAAGCGATTCTCCTGACTCAGCCTCCCGAGTAGCTGGGATTACAGGCATGTGCCACTGCACTTAGCTGATTTTTGTATTTTTAGTAGAGACAGGGTTTCACCATACTGGCCTCAAAATCCTGACCTCGTGATCCACTTCTGGGATCACAGGTGTGAGCCTCTGTGCCTGGCCAAATTGAGCCAATTCTATATGGCGTTATCTTTCCCCCTATTGCAATAGTTCCTGATTTGAATCTGCTTTTACTACTTAACCACTGTCCACATCTGTTTTTGTTTTTGTTTTAACTCTTTCTCCATTTTATCTTTGCTGCACTCCCCACACTCCTATAAAAATCACACACTATAAGGAAATAAAAGCCATCACTAATCCAAGCAAAGTTGAGAAATTCCACTCAAATTTTGAGTAAATTTCTACTGCCTCCACTGTAACTCCTGTACCTTAATCAAACTATTTTGCATGCCACTTAACTGCATCCTGATTGCTTCACATGTCCTCTACAACACACCAGGGTCCATCCAGGTATCTGTATTTCCTTCCATCTATAGATCCAACTCCTTGATCATAGAGTTGGCTCTCAATAGACACGTGTGGTTTATTATATTGTATTGTACTCTTCTGACTCAGCATTCCCAGATTAACTATAGGGCAGATGCAGCAGTACACTGGCCAGACAACTAACTGCTGTGGTCATCTCATCCTGCTTTCACCACACACCACCCTGGACTACGACTGTGACGCACCCTCAGCAACCTGCCACTCCTTCTGTGCCTGGGCACAGGAAGACATCCCAGAAACTGTGGCCTCTTCACAAATGGACTCCACAGCCCAGTAAAATGTGTCACCCCTTAAAACACAACATCTCGGTCAGCTGTGGATACTTGTGCTAAATGAGTTAAATGAGGCTGAAACAATTCATAACCTGTCTTTATTTAAAACCTATTTTAAAGATTATAAGAAATCATGAGAAACAAAAGTAAATGTCCTCTAATTCTCATTTTTCAAATGTAATTCACCCTCTAGCAAAAGGCTTCTCTGAAACAATTCTCAAAGAATTCACAGAAAAACAGTGTCCTGCACAACTCTGGCAAAATGCTCATCTGAACTAATATCCAAATAATTCAATTTTGTCATTCATTACAATAAAGCCCGGAAAGAGCAGGTACAGTCCCTGTACCACTAGATACAGGGACATTCAGGATAATAAACACATCTGCGCTCAATGTTTAGAGACTGGCTTTAAAATAAACTCACTCCATAGATTCATTCCAGGAAAACCCAGAAACAACATCGTCAACCAAGTGTTGAAACAATACATGGTAGTGAGTAACAGCAGCCTTCATTTGTCCCTGAAGCCGAAGGATTTCCTGTTCCAAGTATCTGAGACACATATCACTGTGTACACTGATGAATGACAAAGATATCAAAATACTAATGACAGAGAAGTCACAACTTTTTTTATCTTTGATGCACTGCAAAAGGATATGTGAGAAAAGAGATCATATGATTAGGATGACAGCTCATTTTCTTCCATGTGGAGTTTCCCAATTACTTCTTCCAGGTCTATTCTTTGCATCTGGCCATGGTATAATTGTACTAAGTGAGATTTGTAAGTATCAAGGATGTCAATCAGTCACAATGACTAAACATATGTCATATACCTAAGTGACCATCATGCTATTAGAGAAACATAGTCCTGACCCTCAAAATGAGGTGCCATGAGGCACAGCCTTTCAATGTTGGACATAAACCAAATTGTCTCAAGCTTGGTCAGAAATCGATTAACCACCCGTTGCATTAGTCAGTCTTTGAACCAAAATACACTATTCTGATTGCCAGTGCTGCATCTGTGAAGCTTTTAAGATCCTGTGAAACCTGTTTGAAGCAAATTAATTTCTTCAACAGGCTTTGACAGAGCAATATCAATGCAAAAATCAATGGAGTAAGATCAGTGTTCAACAAACCGTAAACTCCCACTGCCTTTAATGATATCTGAATATTGAAATTGCTCGTCTAAAAAAATCTAAATCCAGAAAATACTTAATCATGTTTGAAAGTTATTGTCTAATTTCAGACACAATGATTTTGAAGATTTTAAACGGTCCCACTCTTCTAGTTTTGTAACTTTTCTTTTTAGAATATTAACTAAAGTCTGTTTCAGTGCTTACTATGTGACATGGAAGATTTTGCAATCAACAATTGCTTCACTTTGTGACCTTCAAAGTCTCATAGAGTAAATGTAAGCTTTTCTTTTATGTCCTATACTATGTTTACTACAATGGAAACTCACATATATTTCTAACGTGAGCAGTGTACTTAGATGTTGAGGATTTTGCACACACTATTCCCTCTGCCTGAAATGCTCTTCCCTCCCTCTTCATCTATAAAACCTCTTCACCTATTCATCCTTCTGACTGTCTCTCGGACACACCTTCTACAGGTAAGCCTTCCAGGAATTTTCTGATCAGGACAAATCCTACTACATAAAACATGTTCTCCTACCCCTGTTTTTGCTCTCCCTCTTACAATTATCACTCAAATAAATATAATATTTGATTGATGTCTCTCTCCTGCACCAGACCTACAAAATCAATGACAGCATTTTTCTCATCATTTCATCTGTAGTGGTGGCACAATGCTTAGTACTTAGCAGACATCTAATGAATATTTGTTTAAATGAATAGATAAAAGGGAAAGACTGCTTGATACAGAGGTACAAGCACTATCAGAGACAGCATAGGGTGAGTGTGGAAAATTTCAAAGTGCCATTTGCAAAGACTGCTTTTTGAATTTCAACCTGACTACTTGCCTATTTTCAAAAATGCAAGCATCTATAAATGTGGGTATACACACATACCCACACATAGAATGTTGTAAAGATTCTAAGTCACAGAGTCAGTATTTTTTGTATGCTTTCAAGACCTCATTTTTATTAATAACTAATTAAAACTAAGTAATTTACATATCTTGGATTCTAAGAATCTCCCCAAACCACCTGAGTCCAACCACCCATATACGGCGGAACTGGGTATTGTGAGACTATTAGATTCTAAAATAAAATTTTAAAAAATCACAAAATTGCCATGTTGGAAATGGGCAGGTTTTCTTTCAAAAGTCCGACACAACAAGTTTCCTCCAAAAATAAATTAGATATCTCTTTCTTCCACTGAGGGCCTGACTTCTGAAGTTAAAGAAGTTGACTTCCATTGAGTTCCAAAATATGAACAGTATCTCTAGGCACTAGACCCGAACTCAGCATTGAGAAGGACCAGCACTAAGACCTTAAGGAAACAGTGCATTTGTGACTTCCAACTTATATTCTGTTCCAAGCAACAGCTCCCTGAGTTTACTGGCAGGTAGAATCACTCACAATTTAAATGGTTAAAATTCACATAAGATCCAGTGCCACTCTTTCCTACCAACTGGTCACCCAGACTAAGTTTAAAACCTTGCAAGATGGGGCACTTGCTACTTTGTTTCATGAATGGCTTCCCTGGAGAGCGGACTCTACAAACGGCCGTGACATATCAAATCTTATGTTTCCACTGATTTGAATAAGGGATTCAGGTATGCCAATCTTGTAAGCTATTTCCTTTCCTGTAACAGCGCCCACACTGTTGTGTTTCCTTTTTCATTGTTCCTGATAACCCTGTCAGGGCTGCAGAGGCAAAAACAGAAATCTAGTCCCAGCATGGATCTCAAAAGGGAGCTGGCAGCAACGGGCACTCACCATCACAGCTGGGTTCTTCACGGTGATGCAGGGGGTTGTGGCTCGCAGGGCCCCACTAATGCCGTGGTAATATTTAAAACAGATCTTTATCTCTGCTGCAAAGCAATTGGAGAAAAACGGTAATTTAAACAGTGAAACAAGTCATTTAGGAATCGGGTATGGAAATCCAACATATCACCTCTCAGGGAATCCTACTCATGACTCTGAATAACCTGTTTGCTTCCACTCAGAGGCAACAGATTACATCAATTTCTGTTTGATTTTATATGCTTCTCTGAAACTTTCTAACCTCCTGAACATATCAGAAAAATGATGCACAAAAACAACATGCCAAAATAGAAATAGTGTAGTGATAAGAATGGGACTAGCTAGAATTTACTGAGGTGCTCCACAGTGTGCCACTGTGTTATCTCTCACATTCATGTTGTTATTGAACCCTCACATTAACCTTGGGAGGCAAAAATTCCTGTCCCCATATTACAGATGAGATATTGAGGTTTGCTGTAGGCCAGACAGGTAAGAAACGACAGAGTCAGGACTCAAACCCAAGCGGTCTGATTCCAAAGCCTTCACTCATAACCTCTACATTGACTGTAGCTGTCAATGGAAATAGAGGAAAAACAATCTAACAAAGCATGGAAGTATACTGTAGTAGATTCTCTAGTGACAGGGTCTGGAAATTTATATTATTTTAATTTTCCAAGTCATTTAAATACACTCAGTAGACAAGGATCAAATCTACAAACAGCTGATGTCTGTATCTCACAGCATGTGGAATCCACACACTTCATAAACTTTGTTCTAATAATTCCATTTTGATAGAAAGTAATACAAATGCCAATTATGGTTATTGGAAAGCAACTACAATTCCAAAGAGCATGAAACCAAACTGTGTTAAAGATAAACCTACAGTCACTGGAATTTCTCTGTATACAAGCGTCTGAGTCACTGAAGTGTCACTGCGAGATGCATTTTTCCCAAGATGTCATTCTAAATATGCAAGGATGCTGAAGGGCCGACCCTGGAGGGAGAATCCTAGGCTACAGCAGGGAGTTCCTCTCTCAACTGAGTCACCGGGATTATTAAAGTGGGGGTGCTCAACATATCTCCCTAAGGAAGTTCATCTTCCGCTGACTTTCCTGACTGTACCAAATGGCCTCCTACAGAGTCTTTGGTTTCCTTAAGAGGAAGAGATAGTAACTGAAGAAAAATTCTCTTCCAGGAATTTATATCATTACACTATTCCTACCAATGATCAAATACTAAATCTCAAAAAAAAAGTTGTTATGGAGTAAAAATATTGAGTCCATCTATTATTTATGTTACTCACTATCCAATAATTCATAATTTAATAAGCATAACCGGCCGGAAGATTTTTACTACGTATGTACGTGCCACAGCACATGGCCAGGCAGCACTGTGCCAGATAATGCAAGGGAATCAAGGAAAGGTTTCTGGTCTGGTGGGTGCTCTGTAGTGTAGCTGCTGAGATGCCAATTGCAGGCATGGCAAAATACAGAAGACACACACTGAAAAGAGCACCAGGTAGAAGAGCATAGAGACCGTGGAGAAGATGAGAGAGGACATGGTGGAATCAGAAAGGTGTCATGGAACAAACAGGTCTAATGGATGAGAAAAACGGGGCTAGAGAGAGTTAGGAGTAAGGAGTGGCAAAAGCGGGAAGACACAGATGAAGCATGCTGGGTTTGAGGAACAGCGAGATGACCTACGCAGGAATTCTAGCCTTACTATCACTTTGCCTTCCTGAGAACTCTTCTGCAAATGACTTTCCTGAACACTAACACGGATTTTTGGTTATTTTTGAAATAGCTGGACGGATCTGAGCAAACTTTACTCTCCCACTTGCTTTCTTCCAAGACCAATAGCATGTAGTCTGCAAGAACAAACCTAAGTCGCATGCACGAGGACTGTCAAAGCAGAATAAAGTGTGGTAACATGCATGGGGATTGAATTCTTTGGACATGAGCTCATTGGTATACACTTTTAATGCTGGGGAAGCAATGCTCACGGCTCTGCCTGCAGCAGCATCTCGTAGACCAAAGCAATGGTTAGTGAGTGAGCAGGTCATTTTTTCCATAGAGAGAAGTGCATTTTTATATGACATCTTCCCCTAGCTCTCTCTCAAGTTAGGATGCTATCCGCTTTCCTAAGGTTTTAAAAGTCAACTAGGTAACAGATAATGAGACCAAAAAAAAGTGACTGTTTATTTTTTTTGGAGGATGATGATAATCATGCCAACTTTGCTAGTTGAAAGCATACAAAAAAATAACCATTTTGGGTGTTATTTTATTCCTTGCTATAACAAAAATCTCCAACCCAGATGACAAAGTAGAATCCCTGAAACTAAGACCAACGTATCCTGAATTGCAAAAAAACAGATTTTGTGGGCATGATCCAATCCCTCCAAATGCTACAGAGCTGTGTTACAGAAGCAAAAAGCTGAGGGAATTTCCACAGATCACCCATTACAAAACCACACACACAGACTGGCCACTAGAGAGGAAAACCATCCTGGACAGAATGAAGAGTGGTTTGCGTAGGGATGGAAACCAGCTGGATCCTTCAGCAGGACATCAGTGAAGATTCCTGCCCCTTAAAATATCAGAATGTTCAGTTCTGAGTGGGAGTTTTCATCTTCAAGTATTATTTAATGTTTTAGAAAGTCACACAAGATTTTTTTAAAAAGGTGTAACTAAGAAACATCCCCTCTGACAAAGGGGGAGAGCATCATTTTGATTAATGTATTTGAATATTTTGGCTATTGGAAGAGATAACAGAAGAATACTCAGAAGGATGGAAAAGGGAAGTTGGTGCCCAGGGGCATGGGCTTCTGTTCCAGCTACAATGTGTAACCTCTAACTGCAAAAGGAACATTTCAAAAAAAAAAAGCTATTTCTGAGAAATATATACAAAGGCGGGTGGAAGTAAGCACAGGTATGATGACTGAATATCCGATTAGGGAGGAGCCTAGTGATCCACAGAGCCCAGCCCCGTTCATAAGCAAGGGAGATGGAGGACATGGACCAAAGAGCAACCAATGAGTCCATCTATCCTACATGCTTTCCTCACAGCCTGATGTGGCAGGCAATATCTCCCCCTGCTGGCCTCAAATTATGAAAAAAAAATATATATATATAATGTATTTGTATAGAAATATATTTTAATATTTGCATATATTTATATATATATAAATATTTACATATATACAAATATATATATATTATGCATATATATATATGTCTCCATTTCTTTGGGCTGTAAAAAAAAGAGTATTTTGAATCCACTTATCAAAAGCATGTTGCCTCAGAAGGCAGTGAGCCAGGAAAAGGGAGAGGCATCCCGTATTAACCTGTATGGACCTGCTGTCAGCTGAGCCAGGTCTAGCCTCAAGAGGAAGAGAGCAGAGCACGAGCGGCATCTCCTCTCCAAGGTCCCTTCTGAACAGCTGAAGCTGGTCATACGTCATGGCAATATATGGGCCCCTTTCAATAATCTTCAGGATACATTCACTTGTAGTGTTACTAAAATACAAATTTAATACTCTGTATTTGAATGTTCTTAAAACAGAAAAGCCTATTTATTTTCAAGTTTCTGACTTACTAATTTTTATAAATACAAATGATGATGTCCCTCAGGGTAGCAGTATGCCCACTCCCCTCTAACATGGGTTGGAGGGTGATCATTTGTGAGACATCACTTGGGACATATTCAAGGGCAAGTTGGGGAGGCAGAGAGGCTTTGAACAGTGTTTAGGAATTTAAACCTGTTCTCAAGCAAAGGGATTTCTGTAACTGTGTGACTCTGACACTGCATTTTAAAGCAACCATTCTACTACCTGTTTAAAACAAGAATATATGTCTGGGTTTGTATATGAATAAAATATTTCCAAATAGATAACTTGACACTGGTTGTAGTGGTTGCCTTCAGGGTGGAAAAACTGGCAACTGGACATGAAGCTGGGGAGACGTTTACCTTCGATCTTTATGCTTTTTAAACATTATACTCTTTTATATATTACCTATTCAAAATTATTTTTTAGAAAAGCAATCTCAGCTCAGCTGTATTAACCCTAGGCATTTACATAAGATTATATTTCAAGCCCTCTCTGAAAAAAAAGGTTTTATAAGCCACTCCCTGCAAGAAATGGTTTTGCCTCAGACTATAGGATCTCATCCATCATCTTAAATAGCTACACGATTCACTTAGGCAGTAGTTAACAGCCTGTTCCTATTTAGAGAGTCTGGATTTTCCCCAAGTTTCTAGAAGTTGAACATTTTGAAGCATAAAGATGGATGGAATATAAATGTCCTTCTTTCTTTAATCATTTCTATTTTACTTAAATGGTAGAATAATCTTATAAAAAATCAAGCTAATCATAATTTATTCTAGAACATGACTTTAACTGTTGCCCTATGTGTTTTCATTAAACTATTAATATCATAATTCTGATTCACAGCTTTACTCCTCATGCTTTTGAGGAAATTTGCCCACATGCCAGTGACATGCTCACTTGTCAATTATACGTCACTGTAAGTTGTCTTCTCTTTAACAAGGACCAATGGAGCCTGAAATGGTGAGGCTTTCCTCTGCTAAAAGTCAGAAAAACAAAAGGGACAATATCCATGCAGATGTGGCAGAAACCTAATGGGAATAGAGAACTAACTGAACCTAAAATATAAAGTATGAAGAAGGGGGATGAAAAGCACTAAATCTCCATCCAAGGGGCAAAAAGACCTTTCTGATATTGGTGGGAGGGGACTTAGAAATGGTGAAAGTTACAGAAACAGCTCTGATAGTAAAAATAAGAGACTAGGGCCACCCCATCTTCACCAAATAAAAAGGCACATTAACACACCTATTTTGGGAATTGTACCAACCTGAGCTCCACTCGAGGGGAGACTCTCACTCACAATTGTCACTTGCATACTTTTTTCTAATCCTATATACATTTCCCAGGGCTGGGATAGGTAAGTACGTGAAATCATTATGTAATTTATACAAATATCCTCAATGATCACCTATCAATTCAGTACATAGCAATTTAGGATGAAGTTTAGTACCTCTAAGCTTGCTCATTGATACAAGATTTAGTGAGTACCTAGAATAAGACCTAGCACAAAGATAGCACTCAATGAGTATTTCAGGATAGATAGGGAGATGATGGACAGATCGATAGAAGGAAAGAAGAATAAAAAGCAAATGTGAATAAATGAATGACCATAACCCATAAAAGACTGTATAGAATAAAACAGACATTCTTGCAGGCCAAGACAACTTTTGACACCTCTTAAATTTTAAAACTCACGAATGTATATTGCACAGATGACCCATTCAGGGTCTATGAGCCTGAGCTCTCTCGAGGAATATCTTACTGTCTTATGAAAAGCAGGTGCAGATGAAGTTGACCATCCTCTTGAATGTCCAGAGGATCATCTACCCACATTTACACTTGGTTTGTCCTTCAAATCCATTCAGGAAGCCCTATCATGAAATAAGTTTGAACTACCTGCCTCCTCTGGGGATTTATCCAGACAAACTAAAGCCATCTTAAATTCACCAACAGCCCATATGGTGCTCAAATCCAAGTTTTCCCTAAAACTTTAATAGATCAATTATCAGAGATTTTTAAAGCTTTGTTTGGATTTCTGGTGAGCTAAAGATAAACAAATTTCCTTTCTGCAGATGAAAACAAACATTTTAAAATACTTTAAGTTTTCAAGATTGGAGGTGGAAAATATTTTAGAAGCTGTCTTACTCTTCTCAATTTTTTAAAAAAGTTCCATGCCATCAGCTCCAGAGATTCAAGCAACATTTCATTGTGAGTCCCTTTAAGAATGCTCTAGCTAGACAATGGGTTTTAAAAATGACATCCAGCCAGGCACAGTGGCTCACTCCTGTAATCCCAGCACTTTGGGAGGCCAAGGTGGGTGGATCACTGGAGGTCTGCAGTTTGAGACTAGCCTGGCCAACTTGGTGAAACCCTGTCTATACTAAAAATACAAAAATTAGCCGGGCATGGTGGTGCATGCCTATAATCCCAGATACTTAGGAGGCTGAGGCAGGAGAACCACTTGAACCCAGGAGGTGGAGGTTGCAGTGAGCTGAGATCACACCACTGCACTCCAGCCTGGGAGGCAGAACAAGACTCTGTCTCAAAAAGAAAAAAATGACATCCAAAGACACAGACTTTATTTCTAGGCACTATAAATATGATTACAACTTCTTTTATATTGCAAGGGTATGGATGAATGTTTTGGGGGCTGGTGCTTCATTCTAATTAATGAAGAAAGACTTATTCAAAGGAGAATATTTCTGAAATTACTATTGATTGCCCTGAACTTTAACTTACACTGATTTTCTCAGTCTTTAAAATATGCATCACTGAATTGTAAAACAAAGTTTTACAATTATGCAATACTCCCAATTTTATGAGAAGAATTAAGGCAGAAATGCTAAAATACGTAGAAAAGAAAAAGAAAAAAAGAAAAAAAAACCTTCCCTTTTCTTCATTCCCAACTCCTAGCTTCAATGTCAAGCCCATTTCTATTAAATACTAGGGGAAGATGTAGAGAAACCAGTCAAGACAGAGCTATTTAACTATACCCTTATCAGCCAGGACATTATGAATCTCTAACACTTTGGGAGGGAGAAAGAAATCAATCACAGCAAAGGGGATACTCTGTAAATGGGCTTTTTCTCACATAATATTCCAAATTATAGCAGCATGTGGTACTGACTTCTTCCCAGGGGTTCACATGAGCCTTGTAATATCAATCTGTGCACTCCAACAGGCAATAATTACCAGCAGCTTCATTTTGGAGTGATTTTACAACAAAGGAAGTGATTTTACCTTTTCCCCTGAAGTTCAGTTGGCAATATTTCTCAGCTAGATCAGCCTTTTAAACACCAGGATCCTTTCAAAAGAGGAATCACATTGAAAGTAAAACCAGTTATTTCCCATTCCATTTTCCCCATATTCTTTTATCACTTATTTCCTCATTACTTAGATAGTTGTGCCAGCTGGAACAATGTTGGAAAGTAACGTAGACATAGGTAAGAAAAACAAATCATCCATAATTCCACTTGCCAGAAACCATCCTCATTCACATGTTGGCAAGTTTTCTTCCAAACTGTTTCCTATATGCTGTGCTATTAGCTCGGATTCTGCTGAATATATCTGCTTCCCTTTTCCGACCTTCCTTTCTCTCTGCTTTTTGTGAGCATTTCTCTAAAAAATGACATTTCTTTTAAGGTTTAAAGAGATAATCCAGCCAGAAAACTGAAATATGAAAAGAAGACATTCCTTATGGGGCAGAAGCAGGATTAGAGAAAGTTCTAGAATGTTGATTTACTAGTAAGAATGGTGGAAGAAATTATCTCATGCCTTTAATAGCAATTCAAGTAATAGACGTTAATCTTTTAAGATAACTGTGTATTAGAAAAGTTTTATATGCTTCAAAAAAATATGCTTGTGGCAGGTTTCCATTTAATGAAATCTTAATGTTCACATTTACTAAGTACTATCTTTAAGTAGTAGTACCCACACACTCTCTTTTATGTTAAATCTTTTACATATACTAGTCTTAAGGCTCACTCAGAGCTCAACAACTCAGAAAAAGTTTAAAGAGCTCATTTTTTTCTACATTAAAGAAAAATAAATTCTGTAAATGTAGAAGTTAACCTGAACCGAAGAGAGATCCAAGATGGCCGATTAACAACAGCTCAGGATTGTAGCTCCCAGTGAAAGCTCAGAGAGTGAGTGGACGCCACACTTTCAGACAAATTTTTGTTGCCCACAGACTGGGAGATTCCCAGCGGAGGAGCCACACAGGTCGCCAGCGCGACTTTTTTGGCCGGCGCGGCTATTTTGCCAGCACCCCGAGTGGCGCTTCTCGGTGCAGAGTATACGCGACTGGGTGCCCTTTGAGTCAGGCTCGGCTGTCCCATCCTCACAAGGAGAACAGCAATTGGAAGCGCTGAGGACTGAGAGTTTCACAGTAAGCACAGCTGAACCTGGGAAGGTCCAGCTCTGTGGGGAAGGGGCGTCTGCCAAAGGAAAACTGAGAAACAGAAAAAACTTCAACACCAACAAGCCGGACGGCCACTCAGACCCAATCTGAAAGTCGGCAATTACAAAGACGACAGGTGGATAAATCCACAAAAATGGGAAGAAACTAGTGCAAAAAGGCTGAGAACACCCGAAATCAGAATGCCTCTTCTCCTACAGGGGATCGCAGCTCCTCATCAGCAAGAGAACAAGGCATGACAGAGAATGAGTGCGATGAACTGACAGAATCAGGATTCAGAAGGTGGATAATAAGAAACTTCCGTGAGCTAAAAGAACATGTAGTAACCCAATGCAAAGAAACTAAGAACCTTGAAAGAAGATTTAACAAAATGCTAACGAGAATGGACAACTTAGAGAGGAATATAAATGAATTGATGGAACTGAAAAACACAACACGAGAACTTCATGAAGCACAAGTTTCAACAGCCGAATTGACCAAGCAGAAGAAAGGATATCAGAGGTTGGAGATCAACTCAATGAAATAAAACGAGAAGGCAAGATTAGAGAAAAAAGGGTAAAAAGGAATGAACAAAGTCTCCAAGAAATATGGGACTATGTGAAAAGACCTAA
>CAUYLG010032249.1:0-177420 GCA_963573385.1 Cacajao melanocephalus
GACATTACATGGTGGTGAAAGGATCAATGCAACAAGAAGAGCTAACGATCCTAAATATATACGCACCCAATACAGGAACACCCAGATACATAAAGCAGGTTCTTAATGACTTACAAAGAGACTTAGACTCCCACACAATAATAGTGGGAGACTTTAACAATACACTGTCAATATTCGACACATCAACAAGATAGAAAATTAACAAAGCCTGGGCAATAGAACAAGAATCTCGTTCTCTCTCCCTCTTTCTCTTCCTCTTTCTTTCTCTCTTACATTCTTTTTCTTTCTTTCTTTCACTCTCACTTTCTTTCCTCTCTTTTTCTTTCTTTCAAAAAAATAATAATAATAATGAAGTAAAGCTCCTCACATAGTGTCTAGCTCTCAACATTTGTAGCTAATCTTGCTATCATCACACATTACCCACAGCTGATAACCTTGTTCCCTACTTCACTGAAAACATGGAAGCAACTGGAGAACTTCCACAAATTCCTGCCACTGCAGCTGTAGACTTTCTTGCATGTACATCCACAAATTCTCCCTTTCCATCTGTGGGCGAAAATGAACTACTCACATCCCTCTCAAAAGCCAGTCCTTCCATTTATGCACAAGGGTCCCATTCCTTCTCACCTGCCCAAGTACATTTTTCCAGCAGTTCTCCTCTCTCTGTCTTCCATTTTCAGCTGTTCTCTCTCTAACAGATCAGACTTATTTTTTTTTTTTTTTTTTGAGACAGAGTTTCCCTCTTGTCACCCAGGCTGGAGTGTTGTGCCATGATCTCGGCTCACTGCAACTTCTGCCTCCTGGGTTCAAGCAATTCTCCTGCCTCAGCCTCCAGAGTAGCTGGGATTACAGATGCCCACCACCATGCTGGGCTAATTTTTGTATTTTCAGTAGAGACCAGGTTTCACTCTTGGCCAGGCAGGTCTGGAACTCCTGACCTCAGTTGATCCACCTGCCTCGGCTTCCCAAAGTTCTAGGATTACAGGCATGAGCCATCAAGCCCAGGCCAGATCAGTCTTAGCAAATAAAAACAGGCTGCTATTTCCCCCATTTTCCCTTTTCTTTTTTTGAGACGGAGTTTTGCTCTTGTTGCCCAGGCTGGAGTGCAGTGGCACAATTTTGGCTCACTGCAACCTCTGGCTACCGGGTTCAAGTGATTCTCCTACCTCAGCCTCCCAAGTAGCTGGGATTATAGGCATGCGCCACCACACTTGGCTAATTTTTTTGCCATTTTCCCATCTTTTAAAAGAAAAATCTGGAAGTCCTCTTGCGCCTCCCCCTTCCTCTGTAGGCTATATCCCATTTTATTTCTTCCCTTTGCAGTAAAACTTTTCTCTGCCTCATCCAGCAATTCCACTTCTGGGTATTCACCCAAGAGAATTGAAAGCAGGGTCTCAAGGAGATATTTGTGCACCCACGTTCATAGCAGCATTATTCACAATAGCTAAAAGGCGGAAGCAACCCAAGTGTCACCCATCAGTATGAATGGATAAATAAAATGCAGTATGTCCATAAAATGGAATATCATTCAGACTTGAAAAGAAAGGAAACTCTGACACATGGTACTACATGGTTGAATCTTGAACATACTATGCTAAGTGAAATAAGCCAAACACAAAAAGACAAATACTATATTATTCCACTTATAAGAGGAACTTAGAGAAGTCAAATTCATAATGAAAGAAAGTATGATGGTGTTTTCCCAGGGCTGGTGGGGAATGGCAGCTCTTGTTTGATGAGTGTAGAATTTTCATTTTTCAAGATGAAAAAGTTCTGGGGGTGGTGGCACAACAATGTGAATATACTTAACACCACTAAATTGTGTGCTTAAAAAAATGGTCCAAATGGTCACTTTCATGTGTATTTTACCACAATTAAAAATAAAAAATTAAAAAATACACTCCTATTTTTCTCTGCCTCCAGTTTCTCTCCTTCCATTCTTCCTTCAACTCACTCTAGTCAGTTTTCATGCCCAGCCCCCAGCAAGACGGCTCTTGTCAAGGTCAACAGTGAGCACATCAAACTTCCCAGGTAGCCACAGCCCTCATTGGCCAGACCTGTCAATACGATCTAACAAGCCCTCTGCCCTGGTCCACTTCCTCCCTTAGATTCTGGAGCTCATTCTCTAGCTTTTCCTCCAGTGTCATCTTAATCCACTGGCTCTTTCTTCGAAATGTATACAGAAGGCGGCACTTCCTACCTCACTTCTGGAACTGGTCTCATCCCCTGTTCCTGCAGTTACTGCCCACATCCCTTCTCAACACAGCAGCTGGCGTGATCCCCTTAAAACGTGCCAGGTCATGCCAAGCCCTCCGGTGGGGCTTGTCTCTTTCTGAGCAGAGTTCAAGTCCATGCAAAGCCCTAAACACCTCCTCACTGACTTTCCCTTACGCAGCAGGCATCTTTCCACCTCATTATCTGTCACACTTTTCACAGATGTCTGCAGAGCCAACTCCTTCACTTTAAACTGTCAATGCACTGTCACCTTTTCTGTGAGATCTATTCCGATCACCTGGTTTTAGATTCCAGCCCATCCCCATGTCAATCATGCTTACACCACTTTACTTTTTTTTTTTCCATATTCCCTTTTCATTTAAGGGATACATCATAACACACTTTAGAATTTTTACCTACTTTGTAAGACTGTTTATTTTTTTATTTTTTATCTACTCCTGATAGAACATAAGCAAGGACTCTATTTCCTTAACTCACTGATATATACACAGCTACAAGCACATAGGTGTTCAATAACCACTGGTTGAATTAACTAGGAATGAATTTTCAGGCTATTTCACTACTGTAAAAAGCTCATTATCCCATTTGATCCTTGGACGTTTTGTGAAGCCTACCAAAATATATCATTTATATTCATTTTGCAGATAAAGAAATGGAATCTCAATGAGACTAAGGGGGCCAGACCTAGTGACTCATGCCTGTAATCCCAGCACTTTGGGAGGCCAAGGTAGGTGGATCACTTGAGCTCAGGGGTTCGAGACCAGCCTGCGCAACATGGTGAAACCTCATCTTCACAAAAAAATATAAAAATTAGCCAGGCATGGTGGTGCACACCTGTAGTCCCAGCTACTTGTGGGGCTGAGGTGGGAGGATCATGTGAGCCTGGGAGGTTGAGGCAATAGTAAGCCGTATTTGCACCACTGCGCTCCAGCTTGGGCAACAATGTAATGAGTGGCATCATGGTGGAGCTGGGCTTAAAATAGAGATTTGTTCATGTCTATTCCTGGAGTTTTCTACTTTTAAACATTCAAGTTCCCTTTTGAGAAATATGAACATTGCAGGCACCCCCTGTTGAAAGGTGGTAGAGTGCAATGGCTGGAAGCAGGGGCTTTGGAGTCTGTGTGGCAACTCCACCTCCCCCCGTCCCTGGCTCTGTGGCCAGTCACTTTCCTCCACAATTTCCCTTCTCTTTTTTTTCACACTCGTAAGATGGAAATGGTAATAACAATAGCTTCATAGCATTGTCAAAGAATGCATGTAAAGCACTGTGTTGTTATCAGTTGATGTGTTTTCTGCCTATTCCTACCAGCCAAGAGGATTTTATCTGATGTGCTCCCTATAATTTGCATGACAAAACCAACAAGCTTTATTTTCATTTCCAAATATAAAGATAATATTGGATAGGCTTTTTCAAAACTCAGGAGTTTTACAGGCTCACTCTCCATTGCCCTAATGCCTCCTAGCATTTAGATTGCCAAGCGTGAACCCCAAGTCAAAAGAGGGCCCTGATTCATGCTTTCTTCCTTTTGCATCTGTTCCCAACAGAGGAAGAGCTACTGATTTCCAGCTGCAAGGTTGAAATGAAAACCAGCAAAAGTGCAAGCCAAGGGTTCAATTTCCCAATAGCTGCAGCTGTCTAGCACCCCGAGCTATTTTTAAACTCCTTTTCAGAAACTCCACTGCTTGCAATGGATCTATTTTCTTAACTGCCAAGAGATAATGCTTAAAAGGGATAGCTTGAAAATATTCCACAGCGCTCACAAAAATGACTGAAATAGATAGTGTACAAGACGGCCTTTGTCTGGAGCAGCAGAGGAAAGCAAGATGAAGTCTTTCAGACCCCAGGGCAGTGGTGCTGCTGGATCTGCTGCTGACAACCGTGGCTTTGTGTCTTGAATGTGCACTGTGACCAGAAAAGGCAAGAAAACCAAACATTAATTGTAGAGAACATCAGAGACCTGGCATTTAACTTGGTCATCGATTCCAGGAAACAGGGGACCCCAGAATAACTCCCAAAGAATCCCCCTTGACTTGAGTGCTGCCTTATCTGGTAAAGCTGTCCAAACTGTCTAAACTGAACTTGTCTTTTGCCCCTCTCCTGAACTCCTCCTGAATTTCACTGCCTCATTTGACAGAACGACCAGTCATGTAGTCATTTGTGTTACAAATTTAAGAATCATCCCAACTCTGCTTTCTTCATCTCCCACAGCCAGTGAAGTCTTAGTAACATTGTCTCCTATGTCTCAAATCATGCTCTGTTAATATCCCCACCACCACTGCCCTGACCCAATGTGTCATCATCTCTCATTTGGATTTTTGCAAGAGCATCTGAACCAATCTCCTGGTGTCTATTTTGGACCCCTTCACAAGGATTGACACAAATTTTTCTTTTTAATTTTAAATCTTATTATGTAGCTGTTGCTTGGGCTCTCCTGGTATTTCCTAATTGCCCTCAGCAGACAGTCCAGGCTCTTTAGTGCGACACCTCCATCACCTGTCCACTGACACCTCTTCAGCCTTAGCCCTTCTATAACCCACTCCTGGTTTTATACTCTAGCAACATTAAGTTACTTGTCATTTCCCACATATCATATTATTTCCCCCTCCATGTCTTTACTTATGCTAGCTCTCTGCCTGGAATGCCATTCATCTCTATTTTACAAAAAAACAAACATTTTAGTGACATATGGCATGGACAGAGCAAAGTGTGTAAGTCCCACTTATACAGCTCTTGTAATTTGACCAAAAATGGCACATTCAAGTAACCACCATACAAGTCAAAGATTAGAAAATTACCAGCACTCCAGAAGTCTTCCTCCTGCCTTCTCCTAGACCCTACCCCTAAAAAGTAGCCAATATTCTGACTTCATTCCAAATTGATTAGATTTGCCTGATTTTGGACTTTATTTAAATGACATCATAGAGTATATGCTTTCCTATCTGGCTTCTTCGCTAAATATTATTTTGTAGAATTCACCCATGCTATGGAATATGGCAGTAGTTTATTTTTGTTGTCTTATAATATTCCCTCATATAAATATACCACAATGTGTTTATTTAGTCTAGTGTTGATGAAAATATGAGTGGTTTTTAGGTTTTAATTATTACAAAAGTGCTGCTATATAACATTCTTATACTTGAATGTATGTATGCATTTCTGTTGAATGGAATTGCTAGAGCATATATATATGCATATATATATATACACACACACACACACACACACACAGAACTTTAATACTTATTGCCAAATAGTTTTCCAAAGTGATTGTACCACTTTATGTCCCCATTAACAATATATGAGAGTTCTAGTTGCACCACGTTTTTGCCAAAACTTGGGATTGTCTGTTTTTGAAACTGTAAGCCATTTTGCTGGATTTTTAAAACTATGTCTGATAACATCTGACTTTTAATTGGTGTGTATAGACATTTGCATTTAATGTAATTATTGATATAGCGGGGTTTAAGTCAACCATCTTGTTATTTGTATTTCATTTATTCCACCTGACGTTCTTTTTTTCCTTCTCTTGCCTTCTTTTGGATTATTGAGTATATTTTAGTGATTGTCCTAGGTTTATGTTATGCATCTTTGAATCAATACATTCCATCTTTCATCATCTTATAAAACTTCATGTATAATGTAAAGAGCTTATGAGTATATTTAATTTCTTTCCCTTCTTTTTTGGTGATTTTATTGTTGTCATACTTGAACCTATATTATAAAATCTACACTACTTTTTTTGCCTTAAACAGTCAATTCTCTTTTCTAAAAATAAAAAGATGATTTGTCCATGTTTACTCACATATATACCATCTGTAAAGCTCTTTATTGCTTTACATAACCAGTTTCAACTTGTTATTATTTTCTTTTAGCCTGAAGACATCTTTAATACTCATTTTTGTGCGGGTAGCCTGGTGATGAATTCTCTTACCTTCTGTTTATCTTAAAATTGTTTATTTAACCTTTATTTTTGAAAAATATTTTAGCTAGACATAGATTTTTGGTTGACTTTATTTTCTTCAAAAATGTAGTTCACTGTTCAGCCAAGTATAGTGAGACACACTTGTAGTCCCAGTTACTCAGGAGGTGGAGGCAAGAGGATTAAGCCCAGGAGTTCAAAGCTACAGTGTGCTTTAATCACACCTGTGAATAGCCACTGCACTCCATCCTGTGCAACATAGCAAGACCCCATCTCAAAAAAAAATTCATTTTCTTAAACAAATTAACCAGCAAAAAGCAACTTTATTAAAAAATGGGAAGGGACATGAACAGACACTTTTCAAAAGAAGACATACACACAGCCAAGAAGCATATGAAAAAATGCACAACATTTCTAATCATTACAGAAATGCAAATCAAAACCACAATGAGATACTATCTCACATCAGTCAGAATGGTTACTATTAAAAAAACAAAAAGTAACATGCTGGTTATCTTGTTGGAGAAAAGGGAATGCTTATACACTGCTGGTGGGAATGAAAATTAGTTCAGCCACTGTGAAAAGCAATTTGATGATTTCTCAAAGAACTTAAGATAGAACTACCATTGGACCCAGCAATCTCATTATTGGGTATATACCCAAAGACATATAAATCACTCTACCCTGAAGACGCATGCACACATATGTTTACTGCAGCACTATTCACAACAGCAAAGACATGGAATCCATCTAAATGCCCATCAACAGCAGACTGGATGAGGAAAATGTACATATATGCCATGGAACACTATGCAGCTATAAAAAAGAATAAAATCATGTCCTTTGCAGCAACATGGATGGAGCTGGAGGCCATTATCCTAAGCAAACTAACACAAGAACTGAAAACCAAATACTGGATAAGTGGGAGCTAAGCATTGAGTACACATGGACACAAAGAAGGGAACAATGGACACTGGGGCCAACTTGAGGGTGGAGAGTGGGAGGAGGGTGAGGATTGAAAAACTACCTATCAGGAAATATGGTTATTGCCTGTATGATGAAATAATCTGTACACTAAACCCCCATGACGTGCAATTTACCTATTTAACAAACCTGCACGTATACCCCTAAAAACTGAAAGTTTTAAAAAAAATTTTTTCAGAAAATTTTACATCTGCCATACTTCCTTAGGAAGTTATTAGAAGATGTGTGCCAGCAAAATAAGAGATAATCCAGGAAAGAGCATTTTCAACCCAAGAGTATGACAAAGAGAATTTCCAGGACGACAGCCCTGGGTTAGGTCTGGAGATCAACTGCCGTATATGTACTAGAGAACAAGTATGAAAGTGTCTCTGAGGGAGGTATCCAGGGAACAATAAAGGAGAGAATATAGCAAAGTATTTCTGATACAATAACTGTCCAGGGAGAAGAAGAAAATAAGAAGACAGCTTACTTCTGGAGCATTTAAATCTTTAAAGAACACTATTTATATAGTCAACAATAGTGCTTTAACAATATTAAGAGGATAATGTGGAGAGGCGCAGATGGTGGTGTAAGAATTAAATCCCATAGGAAGAAAAAAGTTTTAAATCACTAGGTAATATATGAAGTTGTAAATTTTAAAAAACAGCAGAATATCTTGATTCTCTTGTTTTGAATTGCAATGATAGTAATAAGTTGAAACATTAAAAATATTTTTAAAAGTTCATTTTAAACTATATATCACTTTAAATATACAGTTCTATTGTCCTCTGGCTTGCATTGGTTTTAAAAGAAGTTTGGAAATTTTTAACATTTGTTCCTCTGTGTGTAATATATTTTTGCTTTTGCTGCTTTTTAATTTTTCTCTTTATCACTAATTTTTAGTAATTTAATTATGATATATTTTGAGTAGTTTTCTTTACGTTCATCCTGCTTTGATTTTGTTTAAGTTCTTAGATTTGGGGGTTTAAGTTTTCTTTATAGTTAGAACTTTTAAAATGTAAAGTCTTCTCTTTTTTTTTTTTTAATTCTCCTTCTTATCTTTCCTATCCTTACAGGTCATCAAGTCTTTGTTACTGTTTTTGTTATCTTGTTTTTTTCTGCTTTCATTTGATTCATTTCTATTGGTATGTCTTCAAGTTTACTAATCTTTTCTTTTACAGTATCTAATCTGCTGTTAATACCATTCAATGTGTTTTGTATTTCAGATGCAATTTTTTTTGCTGTAGAAGTTCCATTTTGCTCTATTTTATTGAAGTCACTACTTCTGTGCCCAGCTAAATAAACATATGCATTAATGTGAACCCAATGAGTTCTTAAAAGATGCTCAAAAAAGTAACAAAATTCAGCCAAATCAATTAATGGGTTTTTTTCTAACCCTAGAAGTTACTACCAGGATTTCCAGACCTACTTTTATGAAACCTCTTAGGTGTTTTCCTACTGGCCTTAAAAACATGACCACTAAAATCAAGTAATGTGCCTTATGTATCCCACCACCTTTAAAAGTTGGCAGTGATTCTACCATTTCACCTATTTCATCTTCATGTTTCTTATATGTAAAATGGGGGTATGTGAGTCAGTTATATCTTTTTTTCTTTTTTTTGAGACGGAATTTCACTCTTGTTGCCCAAGCTGGAGTACAATGGCACAATCTCAGTTTACTGCAAGCTCTGCTGCCCAGGTTCAAGCGATTCTCCTCCCTCAGCCTCCCGAGAAGCTGGGATTACAGGCATCTGTCACTATGCCTAGCTAATTTTTGTATTTTTGATAGAGACGGGGTTTCACCACGTTGGCCAGGCTAGTTGGAAACTCCTGACCTCAAGTGATCCACCCGCCTCGGCCTCCCAAAGTGCCAGGATTATAGGTGTGAGCCACTGTACCCGGCCTATATAACTTTACCTTAAACACACATACTTTGAAGCTAAACTGTCTGAGTACAGATCCTCGCTGACTTTCTCACAGCTGTGTGACTGTGCAAGTTACTTAGCCTCCCTGTGAGAGTAAGAAATTAATATATATTAAAGCAGTGCCTAATAGCAGAGTATCTGTTAGCCATTAGTATTTTATGAGGATCAAATAAAATACAATATAAGAAATCTATAAAATACCATGTGAGTTAGTACCATGATGATTTAGTAGCATTATAACTAAATCATTTCCCCTGGAGAAGAGTAGCTCAACCCTGAGGGTTCTGTGGGTGCTACCAAATGACATATCTATCACTGAAATATGAACATCCATCCTTTCACTGCTGGCTTCTTTAACTTACTCTTTTAAAAAGGCACTTCCAGCTCTAACATTTACTCTGAATGACTCATATATGAGAACTGAGGTTTTCTCTGTAGTTCCTAAAATCTATAAACCAGAAACTCAGAGACTTCTATGTTTCCCCAACCACAGGCTCTGGGCAGACCTAAGCCAGACACAGCAAAGGAATCTCATAGGCAGGGAACAGAAACCTCCAGACAGGGCTGGCCCCTTCTGCCTTGTGTCAGGGACCTCTGCTCAGGACCACAGTGGGCTCTTAGAGGTACCATGAGAATGAGTCTCTGTGACCAGCACTTTGACCTGCTAGGCCAGAGGGGACTGGGAAGTGAAGTTGCAGAGGATTTAGCAAGATCCAAGGGTTAGACAAGCGAGAGCAAGGGTTCAGAGCAGTCAGCTAAGGCCTGGGTTACACAGAAATCAGAATGTCCCCAGGATGAGGGTCCCTACCTGAAGCAGCAGGTGCCAGCTGCCTGGAGAGTCCAGAGGGAAAAGCAGATACAGTCAGACTGAACACCCACAGAGTGTGGTGAATTGAAGAGGGACGCAGGAGGGTCAGTCACAGAGTCAAGAGTTTGTTTGGGATTGGACAGAGGAGGATTCAAACCCAGGACAAAGTGGTCAGCAGAAACACAGAGGAGATTTGCTCAAACTTTATAGAGGGCATAAGAACTTGAACTTGATAAAATGCAGATGACCAGTCCCAAACCCCAGAAAGCCTGCATATGGCAATCTGAATGGGGTATAAAATTCTGCATTTTAAACCACCACCCAGATTATTCTGACATGGTCCTTGGGCTACACACTTTATGAAACCCTTAGTCTATTGGCCTAAGGATCAAGGGTGTAGCCTCTTTGTAGGAAGGTCCTGCTTGGTGTGCATGGCCCTGGACACCCAAGGGTAGACAATAACCAGTAGAAAGACCAAGAAGGTGAAATGAAGAAACAGCCCTCATGTACCCTTGACAGTTGCTTATCTATTCAGTGCCTTTGTGTGAATTTCAAAAAAAAGTGATCCCTGTGGGCAGATGAATTTGATAAAGGCACCCATTCCTCTGGGTGGAGAAGTCAGATCAAGGCTTGAGGCACAGAGGTCAGGATGGGTTTCAGTGTCCAATGTCCCCTTGGCTGGGTGGCCTCATAGAACCTGAGAAAGAGGAGCTGGGATTACCCTTTGAGGTCCTCCTGGTCGCTGACACTGCCCACGGGGGCACTGGAGACTGGTCACAAATGCTGGTAGGATTGCAGGACCACAGAGGCAAGAATTCATGTTCTGGAGTCAGTCTGGACTGAGTTCACGTTTTGGCGTTTCTATTTCCCAGTCGTGTGACCAGGAATAAACTTCCTAACCTCTTACCAAGCCTCTGGAACTTAATCTATAAAATATAGGATACTATGGCCTGCCTGTGAGGCAAGATCAAAGCCAAGCAGCCATTCAGCACTTGTCAGGAACTGTGGCAAACGTTAGCAGCCTCCAACGACTACAGGAGAGTTGTCTGTCCTCCCACAACCTCACCACCAGGAGGAATGTCATAATGAAACCAAATACGAGATGACACGCTCCCATATACAAACATAATTAGCAGATCGGCACAAAACACAGCTGTTCCTCTAAGCGTGGTGAAGTCCCTGCTGTCGATCCTTAGGCGTGCCACCAAGTGTAGAAAGTCCTCCCGAAAGCACATAAAACCTGGTCCTGACGTGCAAAAGGCAAGGAAGGAAGAGAGCTAGAAGCCCCGCAGACTTCAGATGAGTGGCCTGGTTATACCTAACTACGTAAAAGAGGATCTATTGTTCTTACTATAGCTTTTCTTTTTTCTTTTTCTTTTCTTTTCTTTTCTTTTTTTTTTTTAATTGAGACAGAGTCTCACTGTGTCGCCAGGCTGGAGTGCAACGGCACGATCTCGACTCATTGCAACCTCCGCCTGCCGGCTTCAACAATTCTCTTGCGTCAGCCTCCTGAGTAGCGGGGACTACAGGTACACTCTACCACACCCAGCTAATTTTTGTATTTTTAGTAGAGAAGGGGTTTCACCATGTTGGCCAGGATGGTCTCAATCTCTTGACCTTGTGATCTACCCACCTCAGCCTCCCAAAGTGCTCGGATTAAAGGCGTGAGCCACTGCGCCTGGCCAGCTTTTTATTTTTCTCTCATAACATTGGTATTTAGTAACTCAATGATTCTTGTCTTAGTCCATTCAAGTGGCTATCACAGAATACCATAGACTCACAGCTTATAAAGCACAGAATTTTATTTCTCACCCTTCTGTAGGCTGGAAGTCCAAGATCAAGTGGTCAGCAGATTTGGTGACAGGCAAGGGCCTGTTTCCTGGCTCACAGATGGCCACCTTGTCACTGTGTCCTCACATGGTGGAAGGGGTAAGGGGCTCTTTGGGGTTTCTTTTATAAGGGCACTCATTCCACTCATGAGGGCTTCACCTTCATGGTCTAATCACCTCCCAAAGGCTCCACCTTTCAACGTGTGAATTTTGGAGAGACACATACATTCATTCTCTAGCAATATGTTAGATGTATCACAGGTTGGGTCTAAAGCCTTCTCCAAAAAGGTTTTGTTGGACACTACTGTGGAAGACTTCATGACTCCCTAATAAAAGGCAACCTCAAAACTCCACCAGGAAGATTTTGCTTAGAAAGAAAGAACGATGATGAGCAGTAGCTATCGAATCTAGACAAGGCCAGCCACATCATGTGCGGGACCTAGTGCTAAATGAAACATAAAGTCTCTTGTTCAAAAAGCAGGGGAAAAAAACCCTTTTTCTTTTCTTCCATCATCTCTCTCAAACCATCATAGTGTTTTTTTGTTCCTATTTAATCTCACTCTCCCTCAGAAACAGGGATGCTTCTGGGGTGAGGGTAGCCCCTCACAGGCACCTGGGGTGCATACCCTACTCAACCCTCCCCAAACCTGCTCTCAGACCTGGCCAGGGGCAGAGAGAAACAACAGTTATTGGGTGTGGGTAGAGGCGTGGGCAGCCAAGAGCCCATTCCTGCCAGGCAGGGAGGCAGCAGGACGTGGGTCTGTATGTGATTTGAGGCATCAGCATCCTGCAAACTTCACTGTCCACTTGGACTTCATTACCAAAAAACAAATTCAAAAACAAATGATCAAGAACCTCAGAATGGCCACCACACAGCCTTAAACCCCAAGCCCAGGGCCTCCTTCTGAGTGCAGGACCCTGTGTGACAACCCTGGTAATCCACCCAGATGCTGAAACTCAGAAAACTCAAATAGAGGGAATTCACTGCTGAGTGAACCATGAGGTTACTAATTTATTTATTTATTTATTTATTTCTTCTTTCTTTCTTTTATTCTTTCTTTCTTTTACCTCAGATGGAGTCTCACTCTGTCCCCCAGGCTGGAGTACAACGGCGCAATCTCAGCTCACTCACTGCAACCTCTGCCTCCTGCTTGAAGCAATTCTCCTGCCTCAGCCTGCTGAGTAGCTAGGATTACAGGTGTGCACCACCACGTCCAGATAATTTTGTATTTTTAGTAGAGATGAGGTTTCACCATGTTGGCCAGGCTGGTCTCGAACTCCTGACCTCATAATCTGCCTGCCTTGACCTCTCAAAGTGCTGAGATTACAGGCGTGAACCACTGAGCGCAGCCATGAGGTTACTGATTTAGTAATACCAAAGGGTTAGTACTAGAGCACCTCCAACAGCGTCTTACTCCAAATTGGTGCTCTAAAATAGTTGACAGTTCAAAGCTATTGAAAATAGGCCTCAATATAGAGAATCAACGCAAAATTTACACCAAAATAAAGCAGTCTAGATCAGGGTTTCTCAATCTCACCACTGTTGACATTCGGGCTAAGTAACTCTCTGTTGTGCTAATTGTCCTGTGCATTGTAGGATGTTTAGTAGTGCGCTTAGCCTCTGCCCACTGGATGCCTGTAGCATGTCCTTCTCCCCTCTTATGGCAACCAAAAGAGTCTCCAGATGTTGCCAGATTGCCAAATGCAATTGGAAATTGTCCCTGGTTGAGAACCATTGGTATAAAATTTAGCACATTAATGTTTGGTTATTTTATTTACATTTGATGAGAAAATTGCAGATTATACTTTCATATTTAAAAGGTTAATTCTAGTGGGCTATGTTTATGGCATTTTTAATTTTTTAACTTAAAAGGTGTCTGTTCGTCAATGGCTGTGCCTTGTTTATTATCCAGACATGAGCATCTTACATTAGCCATCAACAGTAAGTGGACGGAAGCTATCTCTGTGAGGAGGAATTGAGGAGCCTCTTTCAGAATATGCCACAAGGACCCTTCGAAGGCGCTGCCATACAATCAACCCTGATTGCCAAGGTCTGGAGAGAAGCAGATGTGCTCAAATCTAAGGGAAAAAAACAGATTCTACAAAATTCATTTCAATGTGGCTGTGTTTTTGTGTGGCTGTGTTTTTGTGTTGCTTTGTTTTTTCTGCAGATCAACCTAAGTGGGTCTTGTTTGGGCTGATATTGAAGTGGAAAAGGAAGCCATCTGGGCTGGTGAGAAGCTGGACTCCAGAAGGAAGACAGGAGGTCAACAATTTGGATTTGACCAAAGACACAGTAGTAAACTAAAGTCTCTCTTCTACTTTTGGAAACCTTCTTGGTGATCACTTCCTGTAATAAAGAGAAGATTAACAGAGTAGAAACTGTGGGGGCCCCTGTTGGTCTCCCCACCCAGGACCACTTTTTGACCAGCTGCCTGGCTGTGCCTGTCCCCCACTTCTAAAGATGGTGCTGCCACCTGATCACTCCTGTGACCTTCTTCACAGCATTGCCCTCCAGAATAGGCAGGTGTGGGTTACAAACTGTGTGGGGTCACAGTTTCTTTGACTCCAAGTGAGACAAACTTGGAGGTGCAATTTATACTCAGAGCTCCCGTGGGGATCAGGATGAGGTGTGGGCATCAGCCAGAATCACACCCTTGCCTCCCACCTTCCCCTTCCCTCTCCTGCTTCCCCCACTTCCTTACTCGTCTCTCGCCTCTCCCAAGAGCACTTCCGGGAGGGTACATTTGAATCCTCTGCTCAGGGCTGGCTTCTGGGCAAAACTGGCCTAAGAAATTTCCTTTTCCCCACAGGACCTTCAGGGAAATGTGGCCTGTGCATGTCCACATGGCAAAGCCAGAAGACATGGCTTAATTTCAGGGGCATCAGTGAGATCTTAAGGTTTTAAAATATCCCCCCATCCCCACTCCATTTTTTAGGTACTCGCTATTATGGCCAGAGCCAGAGAAGGGGCATGTGCCAGATCCAAAATGGCTGCCCAGAGGACAGGCCTGGGGTCAAACTGGAGAACCTCATCACCTGAAGGTGAGTCTGCAATGCATACCGAGGGAAGAAAACCAGCCTGGGACCAGGGTCCTGAGGCCCAAGGGCAGGAGCCAAGGAAAGCCTTAGGCTTCAACCCAAATTGAGAAGTTGGGCTAATGTGGCAGGGCAGAGCAGGCCTGGAAGGCCAGTCTTCTTACTCCAAGTTTAATGCCCTTTTTCTTTTTTTCGAGACAGAGTCTTGCTCTGTCACCCCAGCTGGAGTGGGTTCATCTGTCTACTCTTCTGTGCTGCCTTGTTTCATTAACTCTCTTTTCACCTGATTCCCCTTATAAATGAGATGCAAGTCTCCTTGAGAGTAGAGACAAGCCTAACCCTCACCCTAACCCTAACTCCATAGTGCCTAGGTCCAGACTCTCAAAACACACGTTTTGGTGGATGAATGACTGACTAAGCAATGCTTTTCCTGTCTCAATGTTTCTGTAAAGCAGATATATAGGGCTGCCATTCACAGTTGCATGGATGCTATTCACACACCCTGCAAAATAAACGGTCCAGAGCTGTGTGGTGGTCGACATGCTCAATCCTGAATCTGGAGCATCCTCTCTCTAAACAGTTCCACTGATCCCCCAAGGTGTTCTGGACCATGAATTTGTAGTGCAAGATCTAACAGCCTTGAGGCAAAGGAGATGGACTTTTGCACTCCCACACAATGACTGGTATTTAGTGGCTGTCTTAAAAGATCAGTTGCTTGGATGAGTACATCTGCAGGCTGAATGGTACAGCACAATGCAGTGAAGAAAAGGCATGGTCGTTAGGTTCTATTTTTTGGGACGGAGTTTCGCTTCTGCTGCCCAGGCTAGAGTGCAATGGCGTGATCTTGGCTCACAGCAACCTCTGTGCCCCTTCCCCCACACCCCTCCCCCCTGTTCAAGCGACTTTCCTGCCTCAGCCTCCCGAGTAGCTGGGATTACAGGCATGTGCCACCACACCCAACTAATTTTGTATTTTTAGTAGAGACAGGGTTTCTCCTTGTTGGTCAGGCTGGTCTTGAACTCCCGACCTCAGGTGATCTGCTCACCTTGGCCTCCCAAAGTGCTGGAATTACAGGTGTGTGCCACTGCACCCAGCCAGGCTTTAGGTTCTTTACAATGAGCTGAGCCTTGGCTCTTCATAGCTGTGTGATTGCGGGCAAGTTTCTTACCACCTACCTAGGTCCATTTCACCCTTAATCCTCTCTACCACCAAACACACGTAAAAATTGCTGTGGGAAAGAGAAACAAACAGGTGGAACCACTCTCCAATACACAATCTTTTGTAGAAAAGAAGAGCCATGCAGCATCGTGGTTAAAAACGCTGGTTTGGAAGTCAGACCTTTGGTTTCGAACCTTGACTCTGCTTGTGCAAAAACAGACAAGATATTTAAATAAGCTATACTCCTAATCACTCACATGTGGCAATGGAGGTAGTCATAGTATCCTCCTCATGAATGTTCAGAGAGCACGAGATCATACGTGCCTAGTGCTCAGCACAAGGTTAGCACAAAATGGGTAAGTGTTGAATGAATGAATGAATAAGCAAAAGGATGACTTGAATGGGTGATGACCAGGAGGGTCATGGGCTGTACATCACAACATATGCAAATTCAACAAATGGTTGGCAGCTAACTTCCATTGCCCAGCACAGCCCAGCCAGGAGCTAGAGAATGCTGTTTATTATCTAAGTCACTGTCCATTGCTCTCTTCATGTGTTGTGTGGTTCAGAGGAGGTGGAGAAGGGAAGTGGCCCTGGTGAGTAATCACAGAATGACAGAAAATGCCACAACATAGAAATTTGCTTCCTGTGTCCCTGCTCAAGCCAACTCTTAGACACACGTGCTCTCTCAAGCCTGACAGCCACATCAAGCTTCCATCTGAAGCATCTGCCATGTCAGGAAAACCCTCAAGGAGATACGATAATAAATGTCAACATTTGAAACCAGTGTAGTCAATGTGACAAACCCAGAGAGCCAATTAGTTTGAGTGTTGGTGACTCAAAAAGAGAACCTGGCTAGGAGAAGTGTTGAGACTTGAGCCTTGGTGGGCAGGATGGGGCAGACAGCTTAGTAATTGATCTGGGCAGCCAAGAAGAGCACCTAGAATAAAATCATCCCAAAGAAAGGATATGAGAGCTATTTCCAAATGGCAGACATATTCTCATATGAAAGAGGGACTCCAGTAATTTGAGGGCAGCTCTACTGAAGTAGAAGTTAAAAGGAGGTTGATTTTGACTCAAAATAACAAGACTTGCTAGCAATTAAAATGATGATCACTTTTAAGGACCTTTTAGGCACCAGGAACTGAACTGGATGTTTCGCAAGTATCACCCGATTGAACTCTTGCAAGAGCTGTAGAAGACACACACACATTGTTATGCCTCAATTTTCAGATGAGGCAACAGAAACTTGAAGACGTTAGGGTACATGCTCAAGATGGCAAGTAAAGATGACATTTGAATTCGAGTCTGCCTGACTCCAAAGGCTGCCTCCTGTGGCTGTGCATTTTATGCATTGCACAAAGACACTTGGGCTCTTTTTGCCAGAAGGAAGCACAATTTATTCTTTTGAAAAAGATGCTTTCCTCTGTAATCCCAGCACTTTGGGAGGCCGAGGAGGGCGGATCACGAGGTCAAGAGAGCAAGACCATCCTGGCCAACATGGTGAAACCCCGTCTCTACTAAATGTACAAAAAATTAGCCGGGCGTGGTGGTGCGTGCCTGGAGTCCCAGCTACTCGGGAGGCTGAGGAAGGAGAATTGCTTGAAACCGGAAAACGCAAGTTGCAGTGAGCCAGGATTGCGCCACTGCACTCCAGTCTGGCGACAGAGCGAGACTCTGTCTCAAAAAAAAAAAAAAAAAAAGATGCTTTCCTTTAACCAAACCATGCAGTGGGGTTACATCTACCTTGAAAAAGCATCTTTTTTGTTATTATTATTTACACAAAAACTCCATGTTAGATAACTATCTCTGGGTTTACACTCCTGATAGAAAGAATTCCAACCATGGAGTGAACTGCCACATACGATGAGAACAGTTCAACCTCAGAAAGATTTTGTAGAAATGGGAAGATAACCACCTCTAATCCTTATTTTAATACAGTTATTTGTGTCATTCTCCAGCCTAGTATTCTTTAATGCTTTGTGTCTTTCCAAGGTCCTGGATGATGGACCCTTACTTACCCCACTCCATTCTTCTAGAGCACTTACTTTTGCCATGCAGGACTTCTCTGTTTCTGCTTCAGAGACTTTGCATTTATAAGTTCCTTCATTTTCTTCTTCCAAACAGACATTTATATCCCCTGAATATGTCTTACTGATCCTTCAGGTCTGAACTCTTAAATATATTTCTTCAGCGATGCCTTTGCTGACCTGCTGGTCCAGGTTGAATACCCCATGGATGGGTCAGACTCTAGGCAGGACTATAGAAACTACATTAGGTATTTCAGCTAGAAAGCATTTAATACAGGGGGTGGTTGCAGAGGTATTGCAGGGTTGAAAGAGCAAAGAGAGACACTGAGATAACACAGGGATAGTAACTGCAGGAAAAGTTCTCAATCCCAGGACTGGGAAATAAAGGGAAGAGGTAAACTTTTCAGAACCTAGGCACTTGGAGCTACTGCTGCTCCATCTGAAGAGGCAGTTCAGGGCAGGTGCTGGGGACCAGAGCTATGTGTTGCTACAGTGGAGTGGGGGCTCTTCTGGACTGCTGCTCAGTTATCTGGGAAAGGGGGCAGCACCCCACTGCAAGGAAGCAACAAGAACAAGAGAAAGCAGGAAGAGAGGTTCTTCTTTCCCCACCCTGCGCCTTCCACTTCCCTTCTAGAGTCTCCTAGAACCTAACACAAAGGCCGTTGGCAAGGCCATCTGGAAAATGCATTTGCAGAGTTTCATCCCCAGCGTTGTAGATTGGAGCATCGGTGGACAGATGTGCAGCTGAGCGACAATAGGTAAACTGCCAGAACCTTCCAGTAATACACAGAGCTCCATTTTTTTTTTCTATTTTTACTTTTTTAAAACTTTTTTTTTAGATTTTATTTTAGATTTGGGGGTATATGTGCAGGTTTGTTACAATGGCATATTGTGTGATGCTGAGGTTTGGGGTGCCATTGATCCTGTCATTCAGGTAGTGAGCATGGTACCCAATAGGTAGCTTTTCAACTCTTGCCCCTCTTCCTCCCCAACCATCTCCTGGCTCTTTTATTTCCATTGTCTGTTCCCATCCTTTTGTCTATGTGTTCTCAATGTTAAGCTCCCACTTATAAGTGAGAACATGCAGTATTTGTTCCTGTATTAGTTCACTTAGGATAATGGCCTCCAGCAGCATCCATGTTGCTGCAAAGGACATGATCTCATTGTTCACATGGCTGCATAGTATTCTGTGGTGTATATGTACCGCATTTTCTTTATCCAGTCCACTGCTGATGCACACCTGGGTTGATTCCATGTTTTTGCTATCGGGAATTAGCTCCATACTTTTAACAATAGTGCTAATTATAATCCTAATTGTATTTTTTTGTGATTATTTAGTACTTGTCTTCTCCCACCATCCCATAAGCTCACTGAGGGAAAAGTACATCTGTTTGGTTCACTGCTGTGTTCTCTGCACACACAACCATATCTGGAACATGGGAAATGCCCAATAATTGCTCACTGGAGTGAATTACTGAAAGGAAGGAGTCTGAGGTCAGGTTTTCTAGAAGTAGAACCTCATATGGGAGTCTTGCACAAGAAACTTATCAAAGAAGGACTTTCAGAAGAAAGAGAGTGACAGCAAGTCCTAAGGATGTGGTCTCAGTCAGAGGTCAGTCTCAGCCTGACCCCCGGGGGTGGGGGTTCTGGGGTGGGGATTCTCCGCAGGCTGGCTGCCTCCTTGAGGCCTCTCTGTTACTCATTGTCTGCAAGTGGTTGGGATGGACAGGAGTGTGTAACCTCCCAAGAGAATGTCTCCTGATGGCTGAGGGCAATTCTCCAGAGAAAGGGGCATCTGCAAGCATCACTCACAGCATTCAGGCATGGGTGCACCCACCTGCACAGGAGATCTGGGTGGGGCACCAACAGTACCCATGACAAATAGAGACATGCTTGGTGTACAGGAGTCATAACCAGAAGATGCCAATGCTCCTTCCATTGGAAAGTTTCTGTGATCTTAGGATGTCTATGGGAAACAAGTCCAGGAAGGAGTGGATTTCTTTCATCCTGTGGGATTTTTATTAGACATCACAGAAGCTAGAAAGTTCATCGCCTGCATCTCTGAGTAGCCTGGGCCTTGGCGGGTCTTCTCAAGCCTGAAGGGCCTGCTGGCTTGGCCTCAGCACCCTGGGGACCCCCAAACAGCAGATTCCACCCTCCAGGCTCCCTCTTCTCTGGAAGAAAGATGGACCTCTCACTCTCTTTCCCTCCTTGTTCTGCAGGTGCCTCTCTCAGCAGTGGCCTGGCAGCCTCTACCAAAGAATGTCACTCTGGCCTGAGGCCCGGCCTCAGACAAAAGCCCTTTGGAGCTGAGCCTGCATCCTCTGTCTGCCTCCCCTACCCGCCTGTCCCCATCAGCAACTAGGGAAGACAGCTAAATTCATCCCCCTCAAAAGGATGGATTCCACAGAGCAAGGCCACCTCCCTGCTCAGGAAGTAAAACCACTCTGAGCCCTTGATCTCTGCCTTTGGCTCCTGGACAAATAACCGACTGTCCTCACACAGAGGAGGGAAGGAAGATGAGACGCCCCATGGCCCCTAGAGCAGACGCAGGGAGGCCTGTAGACGCGTGTGCGCTGGGGGCTGCGCGGAGGGAGCCCAGTGCCAAAAACAAAACACAAAGCCCTGAGCCCCAAACGAATCTTCACACCCAACTCGACGGGAATTAAACTGACTTGAGTGTGAATTCCCGGCTCTGCTATTTACTAGCAGTGCACTCCCTGCCATGCATTCCCTGAACCTCAGTTTTTACTACTTTCAAATAGGGAGAATAGTATTTTCTCTCTCTCTCTCTCTCTCTCTCTCTCTCCATATATATATATATATGTGTGTGTGTGTGTGTGTGTGTGTATACACACAATTTTTTTTTTGAGACAAAGTCTTGCCCTGTCGCCCAGGCTGGAGTGCAGTAGTACCATCTCGGCTCACTGCAACCTCCACCTCCCAGGTTCAAGTGATTCTTCTGCCTCAGCCTCCTGAGTAGCTGAGATTAAGGTGTGCATCACCATGCCTGGCTAATTTTTGTATTTTTAGTAGAGACAGGGTTTCACAATGTTGGTCAGGCTGATCTTGAACTCCTGACCTCGTGATCCACCCAAAGTGGATCGGCCTCCCAAAGTGCTAGGATTATAGGCGTGAGCCACCACACCCAGCCAATATTTACTCTATAATTATGTGTTTTGAGGATTAAATGAGATAATGTAAGATCTTGGTACAAAGGCTGGCACTTTTTCAGCAAACCAGTCTTCTAATGCCAATCTATTCCTTTGAATGCCTAAAGCCCCTTGTTGGGAGATCCAACACTTAACCTGCTTGGAGTCTTGCCAATGTGTCCACACGCCCTCCTTACCCAAGCTGACTGATGCTGTTCATTCTTACCCTTCCTGCTCAGGCCAAGACTCAATCTCTTCGTGATTAACTGTTCCTTCTGGAGCTCTGCAAGGCTGGTCTCTGGAAGGCCATCAGCTGTGATCTCACCTGGACCCAAAACTACAGCTCCCACTCATGCCCATCGGTGAGCCACTGAAAGTCCTGGCCTGGTGTTGCAGGAGGTGTTTCCTGATTGCAGAGTGTCTGGAATGGGAGGCCTGCTGTGATGGGATTTTGTTGGCAGGTTGTTTTCCAGAGGGCTGTGAAGACAGTTTTGCTTTATGCTGCCCAATTCTGGTTGCTTCCTCCCCTAGGAATGAGCAACCTTCACAGTGGACATGGCCTTAAAGATCAACACTGTCATTTTATGGCTAAAATGATGGACATACAGAGAGGTGAAATTGAGAACACTACCAGGCCCAGAGATAGCAGTTTGAACATAACCATGGAGAGGACAGCTTCCCCTTCCCGGAGCACCTCTTCCCCTTCCCCTTTTCCTCCCCTCCCCTCCCCTTCCCAGCACCCTCCTTCCCTGCTTCTCCCTCTGTTATCACCTTTCCCCTCTGTAGTGCATTGAACAATCGCCCAAAATTCATATTCACCTGGAACCTCAGCATTTGACCTTATCTGGAAATAGGATATCTGCAGATGTAACTCAGCTCAGGTGAGGTCATACTGGATTAAGATGAACCATAATCCAATAACTGGCATCTTTACAAGAAGAGAGAAATTTAGACACAAACTCACAGCAGAAAGGGGGTCACATGAAGGCAGAGGCGGGGATTAGAGTTAGATGCCACAAACCAAAGAACGCCAAAGGTTGACAGCAACCATTGAAAGCTAAGAAGAGACAAGGAAAAATTCTTCTCTAGAGACTTTGGAGAGAACATGGCTCTCCCGAAACCTTGATTCCAGACCCCAACCTCCAGAACAGTGAGAGAATACCTTTCTGCCGTTTTAAGTCCTCCAGTTATTGCTGCTTTGTTACAATAGCCACAGGAAACCTGTGCCCTCTTGTCTGGTGCTCTCCTCCATCCCTCCCTTGGTGGAGGAAGAGTAGAATCCTAAGACACACGAATTTATACAAACATGTTAGGATCTAGGGCCCGCAGCTTCGGTATTTACATTTTAAAGGATGACTTCCATGAAAGGTAATGAAGTGGAAGCAGAACAGGAAATTCTCATAAATGGAGGCCTAGGTACAGCTCTGTGACTCATCCTCACAAAAAAATGTATCATCACCTCCATTTGATAGATGCAAAAGCCAGGGTTCAAAGAGGCATGAGCGAGGTGGGCAGGGTTGCATGGTGGCTGAGAGTGTAGCCTCTGGCCTCATAGTCAGCCTGTGTCCACATCCTGGGTCCTCTACTTCATTACAGGCTTTTAACTTCTCTGGGCCCTGGTTGCCTCATCTGTAGAATGAGGGTAATAATAATAAAATCTATCACTAAGAACTGGTCATTTCATAAGTACATTCCTGGAAAAGTCCTTAGAACAGGGTGTGGCACTTGGTAAAAACCTAATTACCTTAGTCTTGTCACCATTGCCCAAGATCACGTGGTTGTAAATGACAGAGGCACCATTTGAATACGGGTCTCTCTGAAGGTTTTGGTTCCACAATTCTGTACTGGAGAGAGGTCCATAAAGTTCTAAGTGCCAGCTTCATTCAGAGACTTCCTCTCACCAAATGGCCCCAAGAGTGTGGTGCAAGGATAGGGAATACTCTCTGCCCAATCAGATGCTCCACACCAGACGGCCACCAACCCCCAGTTGGGATAATTCTTTGGGAAGCAGGATTTTTGGGTGCTTGTGGAGAAAAAAGGATGCTCAAGCTCAAGCTGTAGCCACAACAAGGCCGAGCCAGGTCTTGAACAATGAGCTGTGTGTGTGTGAAGCCAGAGGACTCAGAATCACTATCTCCCACTGAGAAGAGTCCACCAAGAGGCAGTGTTGCAACAACTGCTGTAACTGAACGTTGTGTGCAGATATCTGCCCCTTGCAGCCGTAAGGAGCTCAACCAACCTCCCCCTGGGAAGTGATATCGAAGAGGGGTTAGACATTCAGGCTTTGGAACACGAAGGTCTGAGCATAAATCCCTACTCTGCCATTTCCCGACTGCAGGCACATGGGCAAGACATAACTGCTCTAAGACTTCGTTTCTATTTTTTGTAAAATGAGAATGATCCTTGACCCTATGTCATTGGGGTAGTGCTGAAGAGTAAATAAGACAGTATCTGTAAAGCATCTGGCCCAAAGGAAGTACCTAGATTTTAGTAAATTGATGCTGCTCTGATAATTGTGATGATGAGCATGAAGGTGATGCCCGCTCAGAGAGTAAAAGCCGCCAAATGTCTGTGCAGACCCCCACCACCCACCTCTGACTGTGCAGCCTCCCCACAGCTAGGACTGGAAGGGGAAATCAGATTAACAGACTTCAGCCCTTTAAGTCCATTTGTAAATTTCTGGTTGTAATGGATGCTGGCAAAGCCCTTCAATTTCTTTTCCCTGGGAAATGTTATTAAAATTCTGCCTGGTAAAACTTTGCAATCAATACATAAAGACCTCCTTCAAGAAGGTTGACCCTAAAGCCAGCATCTCCGGTAAACATGGCTTGTTGTTTGAGATGGTAATAATCACTGCAGCTCTTTGTTCGGTGTCTTTTGGCTGACTTTCAGTTCATGAGGAAGAGTCTGTATTGAAGCCAATTTGAATTGATTTTGCAAGTAAAATTTCAGGGGACAATGTGCCAGGTGTCTCAGAGAGCTGGAGTCTGGTGGATTCTCTGTCATCTGCTCACAAGAACCCTAGCTCACGTTTGTATGGTGAGCCACAGTTTTTAAAGCACTGTACTTTCACATTCAGTATTTTATTCCATCTTCACAATAACATTGTGAGGCTGATATTGTTCTCCTTATTTTGCAATTTTCCCATTTGACAGATGAGAGAAACAATAAGAGCTTAAAGGGTATGTCTAAAGCTATATATATTATTTTACAACTAAGACCATAGAAATACAAAGAATTATTAAAGACTATTATAAACAACTAGGAGGCTGAGGCGGGTGGATCACCTGAGGTCAGGAGTTCGAGAACAGCCTGGCCAATGTGATGAAACCCCGTCTCTACTAAAAAAACAAAAAATTAGCCGGGCATGGTGGTGGGTGCCTGTAATCTCAGCTACTCAGGGGGCTGAGGCAGGAGAATTGCTTGAACCCGGGAGGTGGAGGTTGCAGTGAGCCAACATTGTGCCACTGCACTCCAGTCTGGGTAACAAGAGCAAAACTCCATCTAAATAAATAAACAAACAAACAAACAACTACAAACCAACAAATCAGAAAACCTAGAAGAAATGAATACATTCCTGAACATGCATACGGCCTACCAAGATTGAACCATGAAAGAGTAGAAAATCCCAGCTGAGAGGCCAAGGTAGGCTGATTACTTGAGGTCAGGAGTTTGAGACTATCCTGGCCAGCATGGTGAAACCTGATCTCTACTAAAAAAAAAAAAAAAATAGAAAAATTAGCTGGTTGTCATAGTGGGTGCCTGCAATTCTAGCTAATCAAGAGGCTGAGGCAGGAGAATAGCTTAAACCTGGGAGGTGGAAGTTGCAGTGAGCCAAGATTGCACCACTGCACTCTAGACTGGGCTATAGAGTGAGACTGTGTCTCAAAAAAAAAAAAAAGAAAGAAAGAAAAAGAAAGAAAAAAAGTAGAAAACCTCAATAAACCAATAATGAGTAACAAGATTGAAGCCATAATAAAAAAGTTTCTCATCAAAGAAAAGCCCAAGATCTGATGGCTTCACTACTGAAGTCAACCAAACATTTAAAGAAGAACTAATACCAATTGTATTCAAGTGCTTCAGAGAAATTGAAAAGGAAGAATTCTAAACTCATTCTAGAAGGCCAGCATCTCCCTGATACCAAAACCAAATAAAGGCACAGCAAAAAAGAAAAATACAGGCCATTATCATGGATGAACATAGATGCAAAAATTCTCAATGAAATACTAGCAGACCAAATTCAACAACATATTAAAAAGATCATTCACCATGAACAAGTGAGATTTATCCCAGGGATGCGAGGATGATTCAACACACATAAATCAATAAATGTGATAAAACACATTAATAGAACCAAGAACAAAAACCATATGATTATTTCCATAGATGCCAAAAAAAGCATTTGATAAAATTCAACATCCTTTTATGGTAAAAGCCCTCATCAAGTTGAGTATAGAAGGAACGTATCTCAAAATAATAAAAGCCATATACAACAAATCCACAGCTCACACTGAATAGAGGGAGATTGAAGACTTGTCCTCTAAGATCTGGAACAAGGCAAGGATGTGCACTTTCACCAATTTTATTCAACATAGTCCTAGAAGTCCTGGCCAAAGCAATTAGGCAAAAGAAAGAAACAGAGGGCATCCAAATTGGAAAGAAAGAAGTCAAATTAGCCTTGTTTATAGATGACGTGATCTCATACTTAGAAAAATCTAAAGACTCCACCAAAAAACTGTTAGAACTGATAAACGAATTCAGTAAAGTTGTAGGATAAAAAATCAACATACAAAAACAGTAGTACTTATATAAATAGTGAGCAATCTGAAAAAGAAATCAATTCCATTTACAATAGCTACAATGAATATAAAATATCTAGGAATCAATGTAACCGAAAAAGTGAAAGATCCGTACAAAGAAAACTATAAGACACTGATTAAAGAAATTGAAGAGGATTAAAAAAAAATGGAAAGCTATTCCATGCTTATGGATTGGAAGAATTAATATTGTTAAAATGACAATGCTACCCAAAACAATATACAGATTCAATGCAATCCATATCAAAATACCAATGACATTCATTACAGAAATAGAAAAAAGATCCTAAAATTTATATAGAACCACAAAAGACTCTGAATAGCCAAAGTAATCCTGAGCAAAATAGTGGGGGCATCACATTACCTGACTTCAAAGTGTACTACAAAGCTTTAGTAACCAAATCAGCACGGTACTGTCATAAAAACAGACATGTAGACTAATGAAACAGAATAGAGAACCCAGATATAAATCCATGCATTTACAGCTAATTCATCTTCAACAAAGATGTCAAAGAGATATAATGGGGAAAGGATAGTCTCTCAATAAATGGTGCTGAGAAAACTGAATATCCATATGCAGAAGAATGACACTAGACCCCTATCTTTCATCATATACAAAAATCAATGTAAAAGGGATTAAAGACTGCCGTCTAATACCTGAAACTATAAAACTACTACAAGAAAATAGGGAAGAAATGCTCCAGGACATTGGTCTGGGATTTTTTTTTTCTTTTTTTTTTTTTGTGACGGAGTCTTACTCTGTCCCCGAGGCTGGAGTGCAGTGGCACCATCTCGGCTCACTGCAACCTTCACCTCTTGAGTTCAAGCAATTCTCCTGCCTCAGCCTCTCAAGTAGCTAGGATTACAGGCACCCACTACCACACCTGGCTAATTTTTGTATTTTTAGTAGAGACAGGGTTTTACCATGTTGGCCAGGCTGATCTTGAACTCCTGATCTCAAGTGATTGACCCACCTCGGCCTCCCAAAGTGCTGGGATTACAGGCATGAGCCACTCCGCCTGGCCTGGTCTGCGATTTTTTGTGCAAGACCTCAAAAGCAGAGGCAACTAAAGCAAAAACAAACAAGTGGAATTACATCAAGCTAAAAGCTTCTGCACAGCAAAACAAAGTGAAGAGACGACCTGCAGAATGGGAGAAAATATTTGCACACCACCTATCTGACAAAAGGATCAACAATCAGAATATATAAGGAGTTCAAACAACTCAATGGCAAAAACCCCAAATAATCAGATCTAAAAATGGGTAAAACATCTGAATAGACATTTCTCAAAAGAAGACATACAAATGGCCAACAGGTATATGACACACCAGACCTGAAATATTGGAATGCACATCTATGAAAATAATTGAGGAGAAGCATTTCAAGTAGAGGAATCAGAGCACACTAAGGATATATACAAATAGGAGGTAAAGAAGAGAGAGACATATGGATTTCTGTTGCTTTTTTTTAATGGGTTTATAGAGTTTTATAAATCTAACTTAATATATCATAAGCATCTTTTCATGTCATTAAACACTTCCAAGTTTGTTTGTTTGTTTTTGCTTTGACAAACAATGATGAATTGAACACCTTGTTTGCAAAGATATCCACATCCACTACAATGGTTACACTAAAAAAGACATTACAAAGGATTGCTGATGATATAGAGCAACTGGAACACTTGTGCACTGGTGATGAATGTACACATTGATACAACTACTCTGAAAAACTCCTTGGCAGTATCTACCACAGCTGAGCATACACCTACTCTGTGATTCAACAGTTCTACTCCTGGGTGTATACTCAACAGAGGTACATAAATATGTCCATCAAAAGACATGTACAAAAATATTAATAGCTGCACTGTTCGTAGTTACAAAAACCAAAACAGAAACAACCCAAATATCCATCAACAGGAGAATAATGGTGGAACAGCCATAGAATGAAATCTGCATGGCAATTAAAAGTAAACAAACTGTAGCTCCACTCAACATGGATAAGTCTCAAAAACATAACTTTGAGCAAGATAACCAGCCACAAAAAAAAGTGGATTCTGTATGACTCCGTATGTATAAAGCTCAATAGTAGATAAGCCACACCTATGATGTTAAAGGTAAGGACCAGTGGAGGGACAGAGGAAGGCTTCTGCAGGGAAGGTAATGTTCTGAGTCTTGGTCCAGGTGCTGACAACATGGCTATGTCACTTTGTGACAGCTTCATGGCTGTGTCACAATTCATGGAGCTGAACACTTAAGAGTTTATATTTATTTGTGTTATGTTATACTTCAATGAGAAGTTTTAAAATATTCATGACTATTTCATAAATATTCCTAAGTATGTATTTTCTCTGTTAAAAAATCCTAAGTTTTTAGTAAATAGCACTGTTGTGGGTTGAATTATGTCCCCCCAACAAGATATGTCAAAACCCTGCTCCCTATTATCTACAAATATGACCTTATTTGGGAACACGGCCTTTGAAAATGTAATCAAGTTACATAAGGTCGTACTGGATTGGAATGGGCCCTAAATCCAATGACTAGTGTCCTTATGCAGAGAGGGAGGTTTGGAGACACACAGGGACGAAGGCCATAGGACACAGAGGGAGAGAGGTTAAAGCAGTGGTGCCCAACCTTTTTGGCACCAAGGACCAGTTTCACGGCAGACAATTTTCTCATGGGCCAGAAATAAATAAATAAATAAATATTAAAAATAAAAAAAAAAACTATATACCAACAAATTGGAAAACCTAGAAGAAACGGATAAATTCCTGGACATGCATAAAACCTACCAAGATTGAACCATGAAGAAACAGAAAATCCCAGCACTTTGGGAGGCCAAGGTGGGCCAATCACTTGAGGTCAGGAGTTCGAGACTAGTCTGGCCGTCATGGTGAAACCTCGTCTCTACTAAAAAAATAGAAAAATTAGCTGGTTGTGGTAGTGGACGCCTGCAATCCCAGCTAATCAAGAGGCTGAGGCAGCAGAATTGCTTGAATCTGGGAGGTGGAGGTTGCAGTGAGCCAAAATTGCACCACTGTACTCTAGACTGGGCTAGAGTGAGACCGTGTCAAAAAGAAAGAAAGAAGCAAAGAAGAAAGAGAGAAAGAAAGAAAAGGAAAGAGGAAGGAGGGAAGGAAGGAAGGAAGGAAGGAAGGAAGGAGAGAGAAAGAGAAAGGAAAGAAAGAAAAAGAAAGAAAGAAGGAAAGAAGGAAAGGAAAGAAGACAAATAGCAGACAATTTTCCCATGGGCCAGAAATAATGTATAATAAAATAATTATGCAACTCACCAAATGTAGAAGCAGTGGGAGCCCTGAGTTTGTTTCTTTCCTGCAACTAGATGGTCCCATCTGGGGACAATGAGAGGCAATGACAGATCATCAGGCATTTGATTCTCATAACAAGCACACAACACACAACCTAGATTCCTCACATGTGCAGTTCACAATAGGATTCCAACTCCTGTGAGAAAATGCTACCGCTGCTGATCTGACAAGAGGCAGAGCTCAGCTGATAATGCTCACTCACTGGCCGCTCACCTCCTGCTGTGCAGCCTGGTTCCTAACAGGCCATGGACCCTCCATGGCCTAGAGGTTGGGGACCCCTGGGTTAGAGAGATGCAGCTACAAGCCAAGGATGCCAAGAATTGGCCACAGTCACCAGAAGCTGGGAGAATGGCGTGAAAAGATCATTCCTCAGCACCTCCAGAAAAAGCGAATTCTGACAACACCTTGATTTCTGACTCCTGAACTCTAAGACAATAAATATTTGTTGTTTCAAGCCACTCAGTTTGTGGTAATTTGTTATGGCAGCCCTGAGAAACTGACGTAAGTATCAAATTCAAGGAAGGATTACTTTTTAACCCCCATTCAATTCAGCCTCTTGGTGGAAGGTAGAGAATGTTCCCAAGTGGCGGTTATAATTTAATCATTTTGATGATCCTCTTGTTTTCAGCCAAGCCCAAGTCATGTCTGTGACTTTCCACTGCAAATGACTCAGTCAGTCAGCTCGCTCTGAGCTAACAAGTCATGTACAGAACCTGGAGGCAAAAGAGGGAGGGGAGATGAGGAGGAGGAAAAGGTGAGCAGAGGGAAGAAATGTGGCACAACCTTCAGATGCCATCGGTGTTCTTGGTTGTTAGCGTTTCGCATAGATATTACTACCTTTCTTACTGCATAAATATTAAATCCTTTCTTACTGCATAAATAACTCAGGTTTACTTTATATAAACTAGAAAATGCAAGAAAGCAGGTAAAATAAATAAAAACAACTCATAATCCACATCCAAAGACAACCACCATTCATATTTTGGTGTTTTGCTGCCAGACATTTTTCTTTGCACACACACACACACACACACACCTTTTTTACAAGAAAAGCATCATCCCTTCCTAATTGCCTACATGTCTATCTATTCCTCTTTCTTAATAAATATGGATTTTTAAATACACTCCTGAGACCCATTCTCCTGCCCACACAATTTCTGCTTTTGTTTTTCATCTAACAGACCTCGCCCTGGGCCTCTTCCTGTGGCCAACCCATTCTTTTACACAAGGACTCAATTCTCTATCCAGCCCGGAGCTCAGATGGGAAGGTCTGGATTGCAACACAAACAGTATGGGGGAAAAGGATGTTTTCCAAAGACTTCTTTAGTATGGTTGCTGCCTTTCTAACAAACGTCAGATTTGCTTTCTCTTTTCTGCCTCAGAGTTGAGAGTTGAGTTAATTAGACTCCTCCGTTTAAGACATGATTATCCTCAACATTCGTGCAAACAGCTTCTTGTTTTCATATGCTCTTTTACATTCCAAGTTCTCACTCCCTTTCCACTCCCCACCGTTAATGTTTATCCTAATATGGTTGACTTACGTCCTGCAATATTGTGCTGGATGGCTTCCATTTTCACCTCTAGATGGGCTGTCCGTTTATCTCAGCCCAGGTCTGGTCCCTGGAGGCTCATATGCAGGGCGTGCATCAATGGGCTTGTTAGCTCCTTGCCTTCTGATTGGGTTTGGGCAATGGGAAGCACCGATAAGAGATCCAGAAGGTGGCAGGAAAGGGAAGCTGGAGACTTTATACCCCTCCCTCCCTCTCTGCCAGGGAGTAAGGTCCTCCCCTGGGGGCAGCTGATGGCTGCATCCCCACGGCTCCTGTGACCTTTCCAAGTGGCTCTCTCAGTGGAGTTGGCCTTTCCAGTCTAGGATATGTTAGGTCCCATGGCTGTTCCTAGCTCCAGGGCACCTCACTGTCATCTGGTGCTTTTCCTAACCCTGTCCACACCTCTGCTAATAGTCCCTTCACTAATTCTCCAACTATGCAATGTGCATGTCCATCTTTTTCCTGCCTGAACCATGACAGATACAAATACCTATGTGCAGTAATGCAGACCACAGAAACAGCGCTACAGGAAATGAAAAGGAAACAGGATGAGATCTGGAGGACAGCAATATTCTATTCATTAAATACATGCATACACACACACACACACACACACACACACACGACAGAATATTCTATATTTTACAAGGGTACTGACGTGGTTTGGCTATGTCTCCACCCAAATTTCATCTTCAATTGTAGCTCCCATGATTTCTATGTGTTGTGGGAGGGATTTGGTGGGAGGTAATTGAATCATGGGGGTGGTCTTTCCCATGCTGTTCTCGGGATAGTGAATAAGTCTCAGGAGATCTGGTGGTTTCATAAAGGGAAGTTTCCCTGCACACACCCTCTTGCCTGCCACCATGTAAAGCATGTCTTGCTTTCCCTTTGCCTTCCACCATGATTGTGAGGCCCCCCCGCAGTCAGGTGGAACTGTGAGTCCATTAAACCTCTTTCCTTTATAAATTACCCCCTGTCAGATATGTCTTTATTAGTGGTGTGAGAACAGACTAATTCGGGAACATACATATAGTCACGTGTTGCTTAACGACAGGGATCTGTTTTGAGAAATGCATCATTAGGCAATTTCATCCTTGTATGAACATCATAGTGTGTACTTACACAAACCTAGATAGTCTAGCCTACTCTAAACCTAGGCTATATAGTCTAGCCTATTGGTCCCAGGCTACAAATCTGTACAGCACTTTGCCTTACTGAATATCACAGACAATTGTAAAAAACAGCACACCTACACTGGGCACTTACCGTGAATGGAGCCTGCAGGACTGGAAGCTGCTCTGGGTGAGTCAGCAAGTGAGTGGTGAGTGAATGTGAAGGTCATTACTGTCCACTACTGCAGACTTTTTGACTCTTGTATTAACACTTAGCTTAAAACACAAACACATTGAACAGTGGTACAAAAAATATTTCCTTTCTTTAAACTTTTATTTTATAAGCTTTTATAATGGTTTTACTTTTTAAAACAAAAAACTAAGAGACAAACACACATTAGCCTAGACCTATAGGGGTCAGAACCATCTATTTCACTGTCTTCCACCCCTACAACTTGTCCCACCGGAAGGGCTTCAGGGGCAATAACACACATGGAGCTGTCATCTCCTGTAATAACAACACCTTCTGGATACCTCCTGAAGGACCCGCCTGAAGATGTTTACCATTACTTTTTTTGTATAAGAAGGAGTGCTCTCTAAAATAACAATAATAAGTATAGTAAATACGTGAACCAGTAACACAATTGTTTACTATCATTATCAAGTATTCTGTACTGTACGTGATTGCATTGCTCTATTTTGTACTATTGTTTATACAGCATCACCACACACAAGTAATATCTTGCACTGTATACTGTGGCTCCAACATCACTAGGTGGACTTTCTCAGCTCCATCGTCATCTCATGGGACCACCGTGGCACATGGGTCCGTTGCTGACCCAGGACATCGTTTTTCAGAGCATGACAGTACTCCAGGTTGCTGTTTCTGACTGCCACCCAGAACTGCTCACTGTGACCCTTCCTGTTACTTCTCCGGCCCCTGTTGAAGAACTGCCTCTAACTTCCTGCTATCATCTGCAATAATACAGTAAGTCGAAATTTTAATACCTTTTTGGGGGCAGGGGGGATGGAGTTTCACTCTTGTTGCCCAGGCTGGAGTGCAATGGCACGATCTCAGCTCACCGCAACCTCTGCCTCCCGGGTTCAAGCGATTCTCCTGCCTCAGCCTCCCGAGTAGCTGGAATTACAGGCATGCGCCACCATGCCCAGCTAATTTTTAGTAGACACAGGGTTTCTCCATGTCGGTCAGGATGGTCTCAAACTCCCGATCTCAGGTGATCCGCCCACCTCAGCCTCCCAAAGTGCTGGGATTACAGACGTGAGCCACCGCGCCCAGCCATTTTTACACTTTTTAACTAAAGGTTTTTTAGTTCTTCTTCAGGTCTCAGTTCTGAATTTATGCCGAATACAGTAATTTTACGAGTAAACCATATTGCACGGGCATACCTCGAGTTCATGTTCCTCGGTTAAATAATGCTACCCCAAAAATCATAAAAAGATGCATTTAAAATGTGTCTTTCCTGACTTTTCTACTACAATCATAAATTGTGTAATAAAATAAATGACAAGAATCACATTGGCTACCATTTAGACAGCACTTCACATATGCTGAGTTCTCTCCTAAGCCAGGTACAAGCTGTAGTTCATTCAACAGAACCTGGAGCCAGCTTGGATTGGCTTGCAAGAGCTGATTATTAAATTTCCGAGAACTTTGCAAGCCAGTCACTAAACACAGCAGTTATTAAAAATCAAGTTATATAAACTCACAATTAAATACACTGCATTATAAACAAATGTAATAGAAACTCATCAGTTCCTAATTATTTTACTACCCTTCACTATTATCCAGGCTCAGGTAATATCTACCGTATCTGCATAATGCAAGGAAGACAGAATGGTTCACAACTCTAATTCCACGTGCAATAATGTTACATTGGTTTCTTGAGATCAGCCTTAGCGGGAGCATTTACACCACAGAAATCAGCAAATGCTATGAATCAGGAGTCCTCTGTCCCCAGAGCTGGTTGTTAAACATTGATCAGCACACCACTGTGCTCAATCCTCACAAGAGCCCTATGAGACGGGTGCTTTATTATTTTACAGATGAAAAAGTGAGGCCTCTGGAATTGGACATCTAAGTAAAGATGCCCAAAGTGTAGTTGGGTGTATTAGTCCGATAAGGACTATTAAAAGAATTTTAAAGTGGTCATTGGATTTGATAATTATGCAGTTATTAGTGGCTTCAGGGAATTGGTGAGGGCAAAGAAGCCAGATTACCGTAGGTTCAGAGTGAACAGAAGCAAAGGAGCACAGACAGCAAATATGGACTAACATTCGGGACACGTGGGCCATTCAGGAGAGATAGAAGATGACTAGGGGGGTTCACATCGGATAAAGTTTCCCCCCTTTCTTCAGTGATACAAAACACATAAAATTAACCATTTTAAAGTGTTCTTTGTATTAACACTTAGCTTTTAGTGCCTTCACAGCCTTGTGCAACCACCAACGCTTTCTATCAGCCCCCACCCAAATAACCTCCATACCCATCGAGCAGTCGGTCTCCATCTCCCACTCCCCCCAGTTCCTGGCAACCACCAATTTTCTTTCTGTTTCTATGGATTAATGTGTCTCAGCACCTAAGACAGGACCTGGTACATAGATCCTCAGTAAAAATTTGTTGCACTAAACAGACACTGCCTATAAGTCACTTCCGTGTCCTTGCGGATCACCCTAGCTCAACCTCTGCAACTTACAAATTCAGGAGGTAGTTGTTCCTGTGGCCTCATCCCTTTCAGGCAAGGACCGTGGGTTACACATTTTGCATTCCCCACAGCAAATGGCACAGTGCCTCGTCCATGCTAGGTACCCAATAAGTATTACTGAAGGCTCTAGGAATTATTTTGCATCTCTCCAAATCATATTTTTTTTCAGGTGAGTTTTAAGTTTAATCACTTCCTCTTTTGATTTTAAAATTAAAACACTCTCATTGTAGAAAATTTATTTTAAAACATTGAGACGTCTGAAGAAAGTCAAAATCACTTATAATCCCTCAACCCACATAAAGGTTGCTATGGATTTCTTCGATGCCATTTTCCAAATGCAGGGTCTTGGGGAATTTAAAAGGGGATTGCAGGTGTGCATATGGATATTTAAATCCCACTACTCCATGGTTCTCCTGCTAGTTAATTAACTATTAGCACTACTGCTTTGGCTAGAGCTCACATTTTTACAAACAGTGGAGATTAGCAAGGAAGCTCCTTTGAGTTCTGAAAGTTAACTCTTCTATCGCCTCCATGTTCTCACATTAACAGGAAAGCAAGCAGAGAGTCTCACAGATGCACCAGAGAGTCTACATCAAAGAACAAGGAGCTGAAAACCTACCATAAAAAACTTCCAGCAAAAGGATTATGTATCTTGCTTCTTGGAAAAGGAAGTTTACTTTTCTGGGGCAGGGCTTAAGGAAGTGTCCCAGCAAGGTACTTACTGATGGCTGAGCTCAGGAAGTCTCCTGGGAGTGGTGGGAAAGAACATCAGCTTAGCATGGGGAGCACGGAGGGAGTTGCCTAAGAGAGGACATAGAAGGGGCAGAGTCAGCACCACAAGTACAAGAAGTTTACTTTTGGTAAAAATGACAGTTCCTATTTATTGAAAGCCTGATGCAGAACATGTTGAGATCAGAGCAGGTTTCTAAAGGATACTGACCACCACCTTCTTGTAGTTCCCACCGAGTTCCGCACCATATAAAATAATAGAGGAGTCTGGCAGGTGGAGAACAAAATGTCAGCAACAGTATTGGAGAGCTGAGCTTAGGTTTATGGCAACAACAGGCTTCTGCTGACCAGAATCAGCCTGACTCATACCTGGTCCTGGGCAGTGGTGGGAAAATGCTGGCCTCCCCCTGTACTGTACCTTCCCAGAAATATATAATGTATGGAGGAGTAGGGCAGAATGTGTGCTTCTGGTGGCGGCTGAATTCCAAAGGAAAAGTAGATAGGGGGTGGGTGTACATATGTGCATTTCCTACTCCCAGATTTGCCAAGGAGGTAATTCCTCCTTGCAGAATGCTGAGCACAGGACCAGAAAGAAGCCAGGAGTGTTGCCTCCACTGATGTCCCTCACATGGAAACACATAGCAAGGGGAAAGGAGGTTCCACGTAAGAGGTACTGTACTAGGCGTGTTAAGTGTTTTATCTCTAAAATAAGTCAGAACAACCTGTAAAGAGGACATTCATAGCTCCATTTCAAGATGAAGAAACTAACAAGATCCTGTCATTTGCAACAACATGGATGGAACTGGAAGTTATTAAGTGAGATGAGCCAAGCACAGAAAGACAAACTTCACAGGTTCTCACTTGAGTGTGGGAGCTAAAAATTAAAGCATAGTAAAAATATTTAACAATAAAACTTAAAGGAATTCGGAATAGGGAGTGGATGTTCTGATGAAAGTGATCCAGCAGGTAGGGGTGTGATTTAAGCTGAATTTCAAAAAAGAAATTATGTTCCAATCGACAGTATGCTTTTTGCTTCTCATTATTCTGGTTTGGTGGGGCATAAGAACCAATCCAGACATCCGTTGCTCTTTTATCATGTGTTAATTCCGGGGTATTGACTTAAGTTTTGGTTTTACCATCAATTATCTGGGGCAGGTTTCTTACCCTTTGTAAGCTTTGGTGCCTTCATCTGTAAAATGCGATTGTGGTAAAGAATAAATTAGATGGCGTCTATGAAAGTGCTTGGCTCACAGCCTGTCGCTTTTTTCCCCCTCTCCTCTCTTGATTTTGAGTCATTTTCATTGCTGCTTTTAGAGAAGCTGCTGCATGTTCATTTCTGAAGGCCTCTCTGACTTTGATGCTGCCTGACCTTGACGTGGCAGCTGATGGACAGCCGCCCCAGGCCTCTTGTTTAAAGCCTTATCTCCAGTCCTGGTACAAACATGATCTCACCTCTCCCAAGGGCAGAGACAGATGTTGTCCTGATCTGATTCTTCCATGGATGCCTGCTGCTCTGCACAGAGAAGCACATTTCTGTTTCAAAAAGGAGAACTGGTGACAGTGTGGAGCTGAGTTCCCTGAAGGGGAGAGTCCTGGGTTCCCTCAAGTCCCCAGACAGGGCCATTTAGGTCCTCTAGCCCCTGGGTTGGGGGACGAGGCATCTGCCATCAGAACCAGGAGTGGTGTATGTGGAGGTTTTTTCCCGGTGTTTGGGGTTTTATGTTGATCCCAGAAGATGTTGGATGGGCTTGGACTTACCCAGGTTTCTAAACGGCTCCTTGATCTCGCAAAATGGCTTCCAGAATCAATTTCACCTTGTAAGATGGTTTTTGCCTTTTATACATAGGGATAGCTCCTCCTTTCCCTCCCATGTCTAATTTCTCCAGGCTATACTCACCTTGACAGCATGGACTATGTTTGTGTCATTTTTATACCTCTTGCTTATCATGTGCCCACTCCCCGTTACCACCCCCAATGCATACAGTAACTAGCATTTTGCTTAATACGTAAAAGGCGCTCATTGAATATGTGATGAATGAATGAAGCTCTAGTGAACTTAGACAGTCTGATAGGCTGAACTCAAGGTGTGTGGCGACTGCAGAAGACAGAATGGGAGTCAGGAAGTCGTGTATCCTAGCCAAGCTCTGCCAATATATAATAATAAATAATGATAGTAGCAAAGTAATAATGCCTAACATTTATTTATCACCTTCTACATTCCAGGTACATATAAAGGTCTTTCCATTCATTTGTTACTTCATTCAATCCTTACAACAACCCTTAAATTAATTATCATTATTCCATTTTATAGATGAAGAATCTGATGCTTAGAGAACTGATTTACCTGCCCAAGCTCCCCCCAGCTAATAATGAGTGAAGCTGAGATTGGACCCATTTGTCTGTGCAGGTACACCAGCTTTTTACCAGTATGCTACCTTTCTATGCCTCCTTGCCTATTGGATAGCTTTAGCCAAGCCCCTTCCCTCTTTGGCTTCACTGTCCTCATCTGTGAAACGGAGATAGAGAACAAAGTGATGACTAAAGTCCGTGTTAGAACTCTCTTTCCACAAGATTCCTAGGAATACCAAATGGTAATCCCTCTGCGCGCACAGCCCTTTACAGTTCATGCAGCCCTTACTCATCTTTTTCATTAGGCAAATTACCTTGGAAACAGGATTTGCCTAAATGGTTAGAGCAGCTCCCTTGAGTTACTGTTCTAGGGAGGTCTCAACAGGAAGGAGTGGTTCCAGTAACAGGCCTCCCCGTGCTCACCTTGAGGCCCTAGGAGGTACTGCCTGTCCTTCCAACTCAGGTTGCCTTCCCAGAGGCCAAGCAGGGTTTTAATTTAGAGTGGTTAGACCAGTGAAGCCACTTCCTTGCACAATCCAGGCAAGGTGGGACCAGAGACTGGGCAGTGTAGGCCTCTAGGAAACACCCGGACAGAAATGATAGAACCAGTTCTTTGAGACTGAACTCATTCAGACCTGTGGGCTGCAGGAAGGGGACTTGACATTCATCACTTCCGTAATAGTTCACTCATTCATTCATTCATTCATTCATTCATTTAACAAATAGGTATGGCAACATCCATAATGGGAGGTCACTGTGCTAGGTACTTAGAATAAAAGATGGTGCGTTCTTCTTTTAAAGAGCTCATAGTTGGGGCAGGGGTGGAGAGCCAGATGCACAAACAGATAAATCCAACACCATGCAGTACTCCTTTGCTATGGGGCCCTAGAACATTGCATAACTTGTCTGTCTGAGCCTCAATATCTGCATCAACCAAACGGGGTTGATAATATCCCATCTTTTGCCCCATCTTCTGCAGCTTTCCCTCCTGGGAACCACTCCCTCTTTCCTAGGAAACACTTAAGCTCCTATTCCTTTACCTCAGTGTCCCTACTGTTTCCTCTGCCCTAAGTGCCCATCCCCTATGCACATCTTAAAAGTACCCACTTGGGCCGGGCACAGTGGCTAATGCTTGTAATCCCAGCATTTTGGAAGGCCGAGGCTGGTGGATTGCCTAAGGTCAGGAGTTCAAGACCAGCCTGGCCAACATGGTGAAACCTCGTTTCTACTAAAAATAGAAAAATTAGCTGGGCATGGTGGAACATGCCTGTAGTCCCAGCTACTCAGGAGGCTGAGGTGGGAGAATCGCTTGAACCTGGGGGATGGAGGTTGCAGTGAGTCAAGATTGTGTCACAGCACTCCAGCCTGGGTGATGCAGTGAGGCTTGGTCTCAAGAAAAAAAAATACCCACTCAACCTCAGCACCTAGCATAGTCCCAGGCACATGGTGAGGATGAGTAAATATTTGCTAAATGAATAAATCCCACAAGATCAAGCTCTCCCTCTGCCTCTTTACCTCCTTCTCTTAGCCTTACATGACTTCCCCAGCAGAACAATTATCTGTTTGTCTCCCCATTAAATTGCAAACTCCTCATGTGCAGACATTGGGGATGACACAGAACATCAGTGTTTAGTAAACAGTAGGGAAAGTGAAAAACAAGTTGGTCAGGAAAGGTATTATTATCTTTGTTTTAATAATGGCTCTTAGGTTCTGCAAAATCCCAAAAGACTTTGCAGATCATTCTGAAGGTTAAGCAACTTGCCCAATCACACTGGGCCCCAGGCAGCCTCATTTCTTGACCTGAATCTGAGCTGCCAGACCACAGATCTCAGAGGTATTTTTTTAAAGTACTTATTTCACAAATTCTAAGTGCACATGTTTCAACATCTCAGAAATTGGGATGCACTATTCTTTCTTTAACGGCACACAAAATAATGGTGATATTTCTTACAACGAATGTGTCCTTCGATTTGATGAAATACATAATTAGCCATCATTGGAAAAAGAAGAAACACAAGTGCTCAAGTTCACTCTGAGGAATAATCAAACTACAGATTAGAACCACAAAGGGGAGACCATTCCCTTCACTGCATTTGGCAAAGATGAAAGCTGAAAAATCGATACAATTGGAGGTAAGGGAATTGAAAATAGATAATCTCATAAAAAACTGGTGAGGCAATGCATGGGGATGAACTTTTGGAATGGAAGTCTGAAAATTTTTTACTCATGTCAAAAGCCTTAAAAATATGTTAGCCCTTTGACCTAGATAGTCCATATTCTAGGAATTTATCCTAAGGACATGTTCATAGCCATGCTCAGAGATTTATCTACAAGCATATCCTCAGAAGCCTTGTTAATAATGAGAAAAGCCCAGATGTGGTGGCTCATACCTGTAATCTCAACACTATGGGAGGCTGAGGCAGGAGGTTCACTTGAACCTAGGAGTTTGAGACTAACCTGGGCAACATAGGGAGACCCCATCTCTACAAAAATAATTTTTAAAATATTAGCTGGGCACAATGGTATGTGTCTGTGGTCCCAGCTACTTGGGAGGCTGAGGTGAGAGGATCGCCTGAGCCCAGGAGATCAAGGCTGCTGTGGGTTGTGATCTCTACTACTCTCCAGCCTGGGTGAAACCGTACCACCCTGTCCCAAAAAAAAAAAAAAAAAAAAAGAGCGAAACCTCGGGGGGGGGGAACCCTACATCTGGCAATTATTGATTAGATAAATAAGGGCAATTCTATAAAATTGAATAATACAAATAATGATAGGTAGTATTAATTTTGTGTGTGTGTGTGACGGGGTCTTGCTCTGTTGCCCAGGCTGGAGTTCAGTGGCACAACCTCAGCTCACAGCAACCTCCACTTCCCAGCTCAAGCAATTCTCTTGCCTCAGCCTCCTGAGTAGCTGGAACCACAAGCATAGCTCATTTTTGTATTTTTAGTAGAGACTGGGTTTCATCATGTTGCCCAGGCTCGTCTCCAACTCCTGATCTCAAAGTGATCCGCCCATCTCGGCCTCCCAAGGTGCTAGGATTGCAAGCGTGAGCCACCGCGCCCAGACTTACCACTAATAATTATGGTGAATTATAAACCATGTGTATGTGTGTGTGTGTACAGAGAAAAGCCATGGGCAATACTTTGCTTTACTAACAAAACTTTAGCATCATTCTAATTCCAGTTTTGTTTGAAAAGCATTTCTGGATTGAGCACCACCACGGTGTAAACAAGGATCACCTGAGGTTAATACAATTACAGATGTTCTTTTTGTTATATCTGAGTTTTTTAAAAATAGGTAACTCCAGACTGGGCACAATGGCTCACGCCTGTAATCCCAACACTTTGGGAGGCTGAGGCAGGCAGATTACCTGAGGTCAGGAGCTTGAGACCAGCCTGGCCAACATGGTGAAACCCTGTCTCTACTAAAACTACAAAAAAAAAAAAAAATTAGCCAGCTATGGTGGCATGCACCTGTAACCCTAGCTACTCGGGAGGCTGAGGCAGGAGAATCGTTTGAACCCAGGAGGCAGAGGTTGCAGTCAGCTGAGATCATAGCACTGCACTCCAGGCTAGTCGACAGAGCAAGACTTCGTCTTGGAAAAAAAAAAATAGGTAACTCCAATTTTGTTTTTGTTCTTTATAGAATGTTTTATTTTGAAATAATTTCTAAACTACTGAAAAGTTTCAAGAATAGTACAATACTACAAAAACTCTGTATCGTCTTCCCCTAGACCCACCAGTTGTCTGTCTAGCACAGGCTCTATGTTCTATCTACATTTATGCTTGCATAATTTTTTTCATTTTTCTTTTTCTTTTTTTTTTTTTTTGAGACGGAGCCTCCCTCTGTCGTCCAGGCTAGAGTGCAATGGCGCGATCTCGGCTCACTCCAAACTCCGCCTCCCAGGCTCAAATGTTTCTCCTGCCTCAGCTTCCTGAGTAGCTGGGATTACAGGTGCCCACCACCACTCCCAGCTAATATCTGTATTTTTTAGTAGAGACAGGGCTTCACCGTGTTGGCCAGACTGGTCTCAAACTACTGACCTGGTGATCCGCCCACCTCCCAAAGTGCTGAGATTACTGGCGTGAGCCATTACGCCTGGCCGCCTAATTCTTTTTCTATGAAACGTTTGTGAGTAGGTTACAAAATATCATGCCTTCTATCCTTTAATATTTCAATATACGTTTCTTAAGAACAAAAATACTCCCTTACATAACTACACAACCATTAGCAAATTCCAAAAATATAATATTGACACAGACCCGCTCGCAGCTCTCGGGGGATCGAGGAGGGAGGCCTGCGGGCGCACGGGCGAGCGGGCCGGGAGCCGGAGTGGTGGAGGAGCCGGCAGCAGCGGGTGGGCGGGCCGCGGACGAGGCGGTCGACGCTCCTGAAAACTTGGGCGCGCGCTCGCACCGCTGAGCCCGGAGCGATGAAGATGGTCGCGCCCTGGACGCGGTTCTACTCCAACAGCTGCTGCCTGTGCTGCCATGTCCACACCTGCACCATCCCTTTTGGCATCTGGTACCTGATCATCAATGCCGTGGTACTATTGATTGTACTGAGTGCCCTGGCGGATCCGGATCAGTATCACTTTTCAAGTTCTGAATTGGGCGGTGACTTTGAGTTCATGGATGATGCCAACACGTGCATTGCCACTGCGATTTCTCTTCTCATGATTCTGATATGAAGTCTTTTGCAATTAAAAAGAGATTTGCCCACATCCAAAAAAATAATAATAATGTTGATACAGTGCTTTTATCTAAGATACAGTCTATATTCCAACTTAATCAATTGTCCCCATTTGCCCTCTATAGGAATTTATTTTTTCCTTGTCCAGAATCCCATTCAGGACAGCGCATCCCATCTAGTTGTCACCTCTTTTTGTCTTCTCAATCTGCAAGAGTCTATTGGTTTTTCTTAGTCGTTTATGACAGTGACAGTTTGTAAGAACACAGGCCTATTATTTCATAGACAATGTAGATTGTCTGACTCTTCCTCATAATTTGAATCACATTATGCATTTTCTTCTGAATTGTTACGTAAATGATGTTGTATCCTTCTGAAGGTGTTACATCTAGAGACACATGATGATGGCTTTTTGTCCTTTAGGGGTGACATTAACTTTTGTCATCTAGCTATCATTTGTGCCTTTTCCATAGTATGCCTTCTATTTCTCCTTATGTACCTAATAGATAATTTGAGGGAAGATAACTTTGAGATTATGTACATTTTCAATCCCTTATCAGACTTCTTCCCCACTTTCAATTTAGAATTCATTGATGAAATTTGCCCAATGATTTTAATGTCATCATTGTTTCTATGTTTATTAATTATGAGGAATTAATTCTCATTTATTATCAAAATGGGTTCATATTCTTATTTTCATCAATGGATTATAATCCATTACTGTCCATATTTATTTTGATGCTCAAAATTGTCCCCAATCTGGCCAGTAGGAGCCATTCAAGTTGGTTCCTGCATCTTTTTGACAGGTTCCATAATAGATTTTGAGCGCTCCCTGTCTTTCTGGCATGACATGATGTTCCAGACTTATCTTGTACTTTCTAAGCCTTGAAATCAGCCATTTATCCAAGGGGACTGGTTGCTTTTAGTGGACAATGGCATTTTGAAGCCAGGATCTGGGCACCTATAGGTGTTTCACTTTTCTTCTTTTCGGCTATCTGTATCTTCTATTTAAAAAAAAAAATCAAGTATGCATACCCTTATAGTGAGAAAAAATTAAAGTTACTTTTATGTCATTCTTAAAAATAAGGAAAACAACCCATAGTGGACTGTTACAAAATCCGCTTGGGAGCCAAAACTCCTTGGACTCATCAAAACAGGGCCAGGTGCAGTGGCTCACACCTGTAAATGCAACACTTTGGGAAGCCGAGGTGGGCAGATCACCTGAGGTCAGGAGTTTGAGACCAGCATGGCCAACATGGTGAAACCCCATCTCTACTAAAAATACAAAAAAAAAAAAAAATTAGCCTGGTGTGGTGGTGGGCGCCTTTAATCCCAGCTACTCGGGAGGATGAGGCAGGAGAATCGCTTGAACCTGGGAGGCGGAGGTTGCAGCGAGCCGTGTGGCGCCATTGCACTCCAGCCTGGGCAACAAGAGCGAGACTCCATCTCAAAACAAAAGAAAACAAAAATGCTCATTTGCTGACTTTGTCAAATGCCAGAGGAAGTAGCTCCAAAACAGAAGTGGCTGCCAGAAGTCACTGTGGGGAGCTGATCTGAATCTGCAGAGCACGGGAGGCACACAGTCTCTCTGCTCTGTGAGAGCTGCAGGACCAGCCCAGAGACTCAAAGGGGTACCACAGAGAATCAGAATCCAACAGAGAGGCTTCGTCACCCAACTCGCTGCCAGCAGGAGATAAGCCTTGCTCCCCACCCCAGCTGCTGAATTTCTACCGAAACCAGGCCAAAAGACGGGTCCATCCACCACCCCACCTCCCCACCCGTCCCACATACATCCATGCATCCCAGCTCTGGGCACAGAACAGAACTGGAAGAAAGAAGGACTTGTTGCCAAGAGACTGTGAATGCTCGTGTCCATTTAACTATTTTAATGAATTTCTGATGTGCTGCCAACACAACGGACCCCTGCCTTTTGCCAAGGGCAACTGGCTCTGGGACCCTTCCCTTCCCCTCTCAGCAGGGACCCCTTGGCCCGAGGTGCAGCTGTGGCCCTGAGTGACCGCTCCACTTTGGTACTGTCCTTAGCTGGCATCCTGCTAGAATCAAGGCTGCCACAGTGGTTATCCTCACCCTGCAGAGGGTGGTGAAGGGGAGGCTGCCTCCTCTCTGGGCCACTGCAGAAAGGTTGTAAATCCTGGACACTCTTTTTTTTTTCTTATGGAAAACAACTCCTATGCTAAGGCCCACGTTTTCTGCCGTGAAAGCCTTCCCTCCAGACTTCCCAGGGCCTCTCCCCCAACAGTACTTTGCTGGGCTCTTCGCAGCACTGATCTCATCACTTTGCCATCAAGTGTCACCCTGCTCCTCTGTGAGTGCAGGAGGGGAGAGGCTGTGGCATATCATTCCTGTAGTCTCAGCACCAAGCACAATGTCTGACGGCACGTGGAGTTCAATAAACACTGGAATGAATGAATAGATGAGGTAAGCTGGGCAGTACAACTGAGGCTGACCGGGGCCAACAGAGGCAGGACAGGATATTGCGATTCAGTGATTTGCTCTGAGACGAAGCTGAGTGGCTGACCTCCTAGTCCAAACCACCCTGAGCTAGCTGGGCACGGTGGCTCATGCCTGTAATCCCAGCACTTTGGGAGGCTGAGATGGGAGGATCACTTGAGTGCAGGAGTTTGAGACTAGTCTGGAAAACATGGTAAGATCCCACGCCTTAAATTGTCCATGGCCGTACCACCCTAAACACACCCGATCTCATCTGATCTTGGAAGCTAAGCAGGGTCGGACCTGGTTAGTACTTGCATGGGAGACCGCCTGGGAATACTGAGTGCTGTAGGCTAATATAAAGAAATAAATTTAAAAAAAAGAAAAAAGTATTTTAGCCTAGAGTCTTGAACTCATGTGCCACTATGCTCGGCACATGAGTTCAAGACTCTAGGCTAATATAAAAAAATAAATTTAAAAAAAAAGAAAAAATATTTAGCCAAGCATGGTGGCACCTGAGTTCGAGACTCTAGCTACTTTGAGAGGCTGAGGTGGGAGGATCACCTAAGCCTAGGGAGGTGAAGGCTGCAGTGAGCTCTTATCTTGCCACTGCTGCACTCCAGCTTAGGTGACAGAAGGAGGCCCTGTCTCCAAATGAATAAATAAAAACAAAAATAGGGGCAGGCCTGGTGGCTCATGCTTGTAATCTCAGCACTTTGGGAAGCCGAGGCAGGCAGATCACGAAGTCAGGAGTTTGAGACCGGCCTGACCAACATGGTGAAACCTCATCTCTAAAAAATACAGACAAAAAAATTAGCTGAGCACAGTAGTGCATGTCTGTAGTCCCAGCTACTTGGAAGGCTGAGGCAGGAGAATTGTTTGAACCCAGGAGGCGGAGGTTGCAGTGAGCCGAGATCGCGCCACTGCACTCCAACCTGGGCAACAGAGTGAGATTGTCACAGAAAAAAAAAAAAGAAAAGAAAAAGAAAAAAGAAATAAAAATAAACTACCCTCGGGTACCCTGCTCCTAGACATTATGACATCACCCTGTTTTGGTTTTCCCCACAGCCTTTATCACTACCTGAAATGTCACTTACTTGTTTACTTGCTTATCCTCTCTCTCTCCAACCTTCCCCTTGTCCTGCACCTGCTCCATAATAGCACAGAGAACCTGCCTCTCTGCTCGAAACCCTGTTTCATCCTGAAGCACACAATAAGCCATCTATAGCTACTTACTATAGAGTGAGAGTGATGAGTGAATGAATGAATGAATGAATGAATTCATTCTTGCTCCTTTCAAATGCCAACATTCTGCCCTCAAGACCTTGCTTTTGCCTGTCTTACAACTGGCATATTGAACTCAAGATGCATCTCTTCCTAGGGGCCTCTTGGGGATGGTAGCAACTTCTAGATCTTTCTCTCTTTTCTGCCAGCTTCTTTTTTGTCTTCCTTTTTGTATGTCTGCACAAACATTCACTGAGTGTCTACTAGGGGCTGCACATTGTCCTGGACACTACGGATCTAAACATGGCTCGGGTATGGGGTCCCATGAGGCTGCTGACGGAGGAACATTAGAAAGAAAGCAAGAGACAGGTGACTATGGGCAAACGGGCTTCCTCATGATAAACGTCATCTGCCTTTAATTGGGACCAGGTGGCTGCATGTTTTATGAAACTATTTAGGAGGTTGATTAAATGCTAAGCAATATTTATTTATTTATTTATTTATTTATTTCAGACAGAGCCTTGCTCTGTTGCCCAGGCTGGAGTGCAGTGGTACGATCTTGGCTTACTGAAGCCTCCACCTCCCAGGTTTAAGCCATTCTCCTGCCTCAGCCTCTCAAGTAGCTGGGACTACAGGTGCCCGCCACCATGCCTAGCTACTTTGTTTTCTGTATTTTTAGTAGAGACAGGGTTTCACCATGTTGGCCATGCTGGTCTCGAACTCCTGACCTCAAGTGATTTGCCAACTTCAGTCTCACAAAGTGCTGGGATAACAGGTACAAGCCACTGCACCCAGCCCACAATATTTATAAGGCAGCATTAAGCGTGATGATTTCTAGTTCGGGAGGTTCTATCTGAAGAACGTGGTTATTTGAAATTCTTGCAGTGAGATGCTTAAGCTGTTCCAGGTAAAAGGCTGACACCTCCCTATCCCCAGCTGTGAGACACATGGAAAGAGATAGAGGGAGGCAAGATCTCTTCTTCTCTTGAGAATAGAGTGGAAAAAGACTTCTCTAGGGGTGGAGAAGAGGGATATCACAGAAACAGGAGATTTTGATTGATTATATGTACTTTTTCATAGTTTTACTCTGATTATAAAATTAATATGTGCTATATCTAGAAAAAAATAAAAATATGCAGAAGAAAAGGGCAATTTCTCTAAACCCTCCCCACGTAAAATAACAAACCATTAATATTTGGGAGATAGTCACTTTTAGTTTCTTTTCTTTTTTTTTTCTTTCTTTTTTTTTTTTTTTGAGATGAAGTTTTGCTATTCTTGCCCAGGCTGAAGTACAGTGGCACAATCTCGACTCACCGCAACCTCTGCCTCCCCGGTTCAAGCAATTCTCCTGCCTCAGCCCCCTGAGTAGCTGGGATTATAGTCACCCACCACCATGCCCAGCTAATTTTTTGTATTTTTAGTAGAGACTGAGTTTTATCATGTTGGCCATGCTGGTCTTGAACTCCTGACCTCAGGTGATCCACCCTCCATGGCCTCCCAAAGTGCAGGGATTACAGGCGTGAGCCACCTTGCCTGGCCTAGTTTCTTCTCTAAGCATGAGTTTGGTTGTATATATTTGAGATGATGCTGTTTGTATCATACCGTCTCTTGCTTTCCTTACTTAGCATGCCATAAATGTTTTCTCACATAATTTTAAAAAATACAACTCAAAATAATAATGTGTATTTCGTATGCACACGTGGAGAGTATTTTTGTGATTCTCTGAATGAACACATTTCAAACCCAACATAGTGAAATATCTCCCGGAAAACAGAGATCTTCAAAAAGAGACTGATGTAAAAAAAAATCAGAATATTAGCTTTACCCACAATGCTCAATTTGAAAGCAGAGAAGGAAATTCAAGTTTTTAAGTATTATGCATGTAATCAAAATTCCTTTTAAGAATTAAATTTGATCATATCATCATATGGTTTGACATTTTATCATATGACTGCATCCTATTTTACTTAACCTTCATTCTAAGGTCAGACAACAGAACTGTTTCAGATAATTTTATGGTGAGCTCCTGTGGGTATCAATCTCTGTCTTAATCTTAGATTATTTCCTTTGAATGGATTCCTACATGCAGAATTCTTGGATGATGTGCATCACCTTTCACTCCTCTAAGCAGGGCACATTAGTGTCTTTGTCAACACATCCTCACATGCACTGAGTACTATCATTTTTAAACATCATAACTAATTTGGTGCTGATTCGTTTAATTTTAAATTACTATTACTAGTGAATCTAAAGCTTTTTAATACAGCTTTCCCTGAGGAAGGATGTTCCTCACAGACTTTAAGACAAGAAGCAAGACAGAAACTCTTAAAGGTGGGGAGGAATGAGATACTCACTCAGCTGTGGTTTTACTTGCTTGGTTGATTGTTTTTGTCCTTGGAGGTTTATTCACTGCTCGGAAGGAGAAGCCAAGAACAGGCAGCTTGGGGACCAGTAGTAGTGGCTCACGCCTGTAATCCCAGCACTTTGGGAGGCTAAGGCAGACCGATCATCTGAGGTCAGGAGTTTGAGAACCAGCCTGGCCATCATGGCGAAATCCCGTCCCTACTAAAAAGACAAAAATTAGCTGGGCGTTGTGGCGAGTATCTGTAATCCCATCTACTAGGGAGGATAAGGCAGGAGAATTGCTTGAACCTGGGAGGAGGAGGCTGCAGTGAGCTGAGATCGTGCCACTGCACTCCAGCCTGGGTGACAGGTGAGACTCTGTCTCAAAAAAAAAAAAAAAAAAAGGCAGCTTGGGGTCCAGGAAAGCAGGAGTGACATCGTTATGAGTCAGCCTAAAGCTCATAAAGTTAATTTTCCTAAGCAGCAGCACTAGTTACATCATTGGCCTGCCCCACACCTTTACCCTGTTTACCCTTCTTCCAACACGCAGCTCAAGTACAGCTTTACCCTTTGTTCACGTTGCTATTCCTCCACTGGAACACCCTCTCTACTTGATCCCTGACTCAATCTTTCCCTCTTTCAATGATTCCAAATGCCACCGCTCCTTCAATCATGCTTTTGCTCATCCCCTAAAACTCAAGTGATTTTTGATCCTTTGAACTTGTGTTTGTCTCTGAGGTAGGTGTTAAGGGCCAAGGTTCAAATCCTGGTATGTTGGTATGGGAGTTAATTGTATGTGTCAACTTGACTGGGCTAAGGGATGCCCAGAGAGCTGGCAATACGTTATTTTGGGGCATGTCCATAAGGGTATTTCTGGAAGAGATTAGCATCTGAATCAGTAGACTGGGTGAAGAAGATTCACTTTCACCGGTGTGTGCAGGCATCAGCCAATTCATTGAGCACCCGAATGGAGCCAAAAGGTGGAGGAAGGACACATTTTTTTCTGCTTGAGCTGGAATATCCATTTTCTGCACTCAGACATCAGTCCTCCTGGGTCTCAGACGTCTGGACTCAGAGTGGGAGTTAGAATATTGGTTCCTGCCACGCTTAGGCCTTCAGGCTTACACTGGAACTGTATCATCAACTTTCCTGTGTTTCAGGTTTAAAATGGCAGATTATGGGACTTTTCAGACTCCATAATCATGTGAGTCAATCCCTCATAGTAAATCTCTTTCTATCTATCTCTGTATCTTCTATTGGTTCTAATTCTCTGGAGAACTCTAACATAGTAGGATTCTCCCATTTTCCTACATGTGGACTTTGAGCAAATTATTAAGAAACCTGAGCCTCTGATGCTTTCTCCCTAAAACCAGAAAATCAATTAAGATCATGTACATAAAGTATCCAGGGTTCCTGACACATAATAGAATGTCAACAAATGTTCATTTTCACTTTAGTTGGTCCTGTCTTGTATTACAGTGAGGTAAATAATGTTTCTACCATCCCCAATTCATTTCTAGAGCAGAACATCCTGGCAGGAAATTCCCCAGTTATTGCACATGTAAATGTCCTCCATACTACAGCTAGCACAATACCTTGCACACGGTAAATACACAATAAGTGTGTGTTGGATTTGGGTAAGAGTAAGGGAAATCAGTAAGAATTTACTTATGACTAAAATTTAATAACTGAAAGAAATGTACAGAGTTTCTGTAATAAACTAACCTAGGAAGCAGAGATAAATGATGGAGCATGACCTCGGGCTCCAAGACTGTATTTTACATTCTCTGGCTGTGAGACGCCGGAAAAGCCATTTACTTTATGAAAAAGCCTTAGTTCCTGTGTCTTTGAAGGGAGTTATTAATAGAACTTACCTCATAGAGTTCCCGGGGAAAAGTAAATGAGATCATATATTGAGTGGACAGCACTGGGTACATAGGTAGCACTCAATCAAATCAAAACTAGTGTCATTTCTACAGGGATAAAAGAAGGCAAAGATGACGTATCATGAGAATTAAAGTTATCGAGGAGAGATTGAAATATATCTCTTACTAAATTTTTTTGAAGTCCCTAAGCATGCTCTTTAATTATAACATTTGATGTTTTTATAAAGAGAAAGATTTTATAAACATGGAGTGAAATGTTTTAATTAATATGAGTTGTCCAGAATTGCTAAGAATGCCATCACGCCATTATCTTATGTTCTGTAAAAAGTCTGTATCTAGCCACTAGGACAGTGAGACAATGCTGTAATTTTATTGTTGTCATAATTCATTTATTGAATATCTACTATGTGCCAAGCACTTGACAAAATATACTCAAAGTCAAGGAGTATCCCTGGTGGTCTAGTGGTCAGGTTTGGTGCAAGGGCAATAAATAAAAAAGATTCCTACCAAATTACTCCTTTTTGTACTAAAACTGTAAAAAAAAGAAAAAAAAAGAAGAGAATTGACACATATGCAGGTCCTTTTATATGTTCGATGGTAGAAAATTTCACTTTGGCAGTTTCTGTATTTTCTTGTTGCAGGACTCAGAAAAAAAACTAGGTGGAAATACTTTAAAAGCATTAGAGAAATACAGAGCAATATTTTTGCTTAATCACCTCCTTACCACCTAGCAGAGCAGAGTTATGCATAAATGAGACCCCAGGACTGTGGGTTTTGATGGGCCTGGAATCAGGAAGTCAGAGGCAAGCAGAGAGGGGCTAAAGCTTTGAGCTTGACCTGCGCCATAATTTGGACAAAAGCCATGACTGAGAAGGCAGTGTGAGGAATAAAAGGCTACTGTGAATTTGTGCCTAATTATCTTTCATATGGGCTTAGGCCTGCTGGCAGCATCCACTGGCTCTGAGAAAGGAAGGCTCTGGATTTACCCAGGCATTGCACAGCACCCTTTTCTGAGCTGTTCTGGGCTCAAACACGTCCACAACCAGATATCGCTGATCATCCTAAAAAGAGTGGCCTTCTTTGGCTCTTGGGACAGATGAGCTGGTAAGCAAGCAGCAACCGGGTTGCATGTCTCCTCATTCTGCTTGAACTGTAACTCGGCATCCCTCACTGGCCTGAAGAGTTTCCCACTTACTCACAGCCCAGCCCACATTCTGATTCACCCTTGTTGTCCAGTGGGGAGACAAGTGCTTGTCTGTGCAGAGCAGCTGAGCGGGGAAGAAGTGCTCTGGCTTAAAGGGTCTGCATGGCAAACATTCTTTTCCCTTTTGTCTTCTTTAAAAACTTTTTTGGCAAAGCACATGCTTATTGTTGAAAAAGCAAAATGTACAGATAAAAGTATATCACCCCAATCCCCACCATCCAGAAGTAATAACCTTAATATTATGGTATATACTCCCTCTAAAATACAGACATATACACACACACACACACACACACACACACAAATACATGTAATGTGTCATGAACACAAAAAGCAGGAGACATGAATGGAGTTCAAGTATTCTAGTAAGTCCTTGCGTTTTCTGGGAAGTAGTAAAAGTACTCTCTATGAAAGTGCACTTTATATTAACAGTAATATGTCAAGGATGCACATAGAAATCTCAAGTGCAACCACTGAAAGAAAAAGCATATATAACTACACACAGTACCTGGAGACACTGCACAGAGTGAACAAAAACAAGTAATTACAGGAAGAGACATAACATTTGGCGGAAGGAAACAGTACAGGATAAATTTCATATTTTATGGCTTTTTGTCTGAGGATAGGTCCTAGTCTGTGCCATACATGGAAGCTAAATCTCCAAGAGATAACCTGCAGTGTTTTTGACTTGAATAATCAGAGAATAGAGTTCAGAGTAATCATAGCTGATGTAAAACAAGGACACCAAACAGCACAGCTAACATTAAAAGATATTTAAGCTGCTGCAAACCACAGGGAAGAGAGAGTTTGCACTTCAAGTTCAGTCAAGTTAATTGCCTACTTAAAGAAATTAATATTGCCTGTAGTGACACAACAAAATACACAGTTTCTACAACAGATCACTCACAATGTTCAGAATACTATCCAAAATCAATTTATATGCAAATCAACAGGAAAAGCCTACCATGTATAAAAATTGTTTAAAGAGAAAAATGGCAGAGATAGCCCATATGTTCAAATTAACAGACAAGAATTTTAAGGAAACTATCATAACTATGTTCAAAGATATAAAGAAAATATACTTGTAATGAATGAAATGATAGGAAATCTCAGAAGAAAAATAAAAACAGCAACCCCCCCACACACACTGAAGAAAAGAAGAAAACCCAAATAGAAATCCTAAAACTGAAAAAAGTACAATATCTGAAATTTTAAAGTCACTTAATGGGCTTAATAGTGGAATGAAAATTCACAGGAGAAAGAGCCAGTAAATTTGAAGATAGATCAATAAAATTATCCAATTCAAAGGTGAGAAAGAGATAATCTAAAAAAAAAACTGAATAGAGTTTTTAAAGACCTGTGGGAAAATACCAAACTGTCTAATACATGTGTAATTGAAGTCCCAGAGGGAGAGGAAGTGGGGCAGAAAAAATATTTGAAGAAATAATGGCCAACTGTTCCCAAATTTGGTGGAAGACGTAAAGTTACAGATTCAAGAAACTCAGTGAATACCACTGAAGAAAACTACATCCAGTGAAATCATAGTCGAACTGCTAAAAACCAAAGACAGAGAAAAAGCTTGAACACAGAGAAAACTAATAACTGAGTAACAATAATTTGAATGATTCCTAATTTTTCATTAGAAATTATGGAGGAGACAGCAGAATATAATCTTGAAACTGCTGAAGGAAAATACCTATCAATCCAGAATTCTATATTGAGTGAAAATATCCTTTAATGCAACTGAGTGAATTTGCTGTCAGAAGATCAGCATTGTAAAGAAGCAGTGGCCAGGCATGCTGGCCCACACCTGGAATCCCAGTGCTGTGAGAGCCTGAGGTGGGCAGATCACCTGAGGTCAGGAATTTGAGACCAGCCTGGCCAACCTGGTGAAATCCCATCTTTACTAAAAATACAAAAATTAGCAGGGCCTAGTGGCCTGCGCCTGTAGTCCCAGCCACTCAGGAGGCTGAGGCACAAGAATTGCTGGAATCTGGGAGGCGGAGGTCACAGTGAGCCAAGATCACACCACTGCACTCCAGCCTGGACAACAGAGAGACTCTGTCTCAAAAAAAGAAAAAGAAAAGAAATAGTAAAGAAGGTTATTGGAGCCAAAGGGAAATTATACAAAATGGAAACATATCTTTAGGAAAGAAAAAAGTGTATCAGAAAAAGTAAGTTTGTGGATAAATATGAAAAATAGTTTTATTTATTTAAAATCCATATGCCTGTTCAAACAAAAATTATAGCATTGTCTTAGAGGTTTATAACTTAAATAGATGTAACACCTATGACAACTTAGCACAAAGAATGGAAGTGAGTGGGTAAAATGGACCTGTATAATTATAAAGATCTTACATTTTACATGAAGTTGTACAACATTAACTCTAAATACAGTTAAAGATGTATATTTTAATCTTTAGAGCAACCAGTAAAAAAAATACAAAGAAGTACAGCTAAGAAGCCAACATATAAGTTGAAATGAAGTTTTATGAATTATTCAACTAAGCCATGCATTCTCAAACAGGGCAATATTGCACCAAAGGGGTTGGAAACTGGTTCTTGGAAATTAAATAATCTTACCTATTTCTAACATGTAAAACACAGATATACATAGAGTATATAAACAGATATACAGTGTATTTGTGGTATTAAAAATTTAGGGGAGTATAATTAGGAAAAAAATGTCTAAATGGCTCCTTAAGAGGTGAAAAAAGATTAAGAAAGGAAGGTAGTTATGTTTTTAAAACATAACTTTTATGTTTTAACATAAAAGTTAAAAACAGATAAGAAAAACAGAAAGCAAATGTTGAGATTCACTCAGGGTGGTCAGCAAAATATTAAGGGAAATATTAGGGAAAGTTACAAAATATAGTCTCACACTTTTTGGAAGGCCAAAATGTTTTCATTTACTTGTAATAATGGAACAGGCTGAAGATAGCCAGTTCTTACCTTACAGCATTAGGCCATAGGGTAAAGATTAGGGATAATGGAAGCTTCCCTGGTCAACTCTGTTTACCCCACATTCCTTTGTCTCTACTCTACTTGTTTACTCATGTAAACTTTGTGCTGGATGGTCCTCTCGAGGGGAGGTCAAAGGGGGATTACCTGTTAATGGTGTTTGCCCCAAAACCAAAGTTTTTATCATTCATAAAACCACTCTTTTAACCATGTTATTATCCACAAGCCTGTTGACTTAGAACCTCTGTTATTAAATCTATACTGAATAAATGCGAGGAGAAACAGCTAGTAAGGGGTCGGGTAGCTGCAATCGTCCTCTGAGAGCAGCTGACAACCTCCCTAACCCACTCGTTCACCGTACTCGGTGTGTGAGTGCATTTTATTCACCCATCGAGGAGTCAGGGATTGCAGGACACACCCCCACAGATAGTGATCAATGTCTCCAACAAATATCAAAATAGTAGGCCTAATTTCAAATGTATAGATAATTACATCAAATATTAGTGGAGGACTAAACATAATGCTAAAAGGCTTGACATACCTGTAAGTAATGTGAAGTAGACTGAGTTTGGCTTTAGAGTAAGACAAGACCATATTTGGATCCCAGTTCAATCACTTACAAATGTGCAATGGAGATACAGGTAACACTAGCACTTCATTCATGGGATTAAATGAGATTATCTGCGTGATATGCTTCCTATGGTTCCCAGTGTCTAGTAAGCACTCAATAAATATCAATCCCCTTTCTTATAATCTAACATAACAATAAAAGAGATAGTGGGCAATTTCTCTAGCTTGTATTAGCGTAGAGAAGATAAGCTCATTTAAAAGGGGAGTTGGTAAATTACACTGACAAACAAAATCTAGACTGCCACCAGTTTTTGCAATTAAGCTTTATGGGAACACAGCTACACCCATCCATTTGTGGTTTGTGTATGGCTACTTTTGTGTATGACAGGGCAGAGACCAGTCCATAAAGCCCAAAATATCCACTATCTGGCCCTTTATAGAAGAAGTTTGCTCACCCTGTTTTAGAAGATGGTGGAATTTTACTTCCAAAAGTACAGCCTAGTGTCTGTTTTTGAAACTTTTTATGCCAACTTTTTGCATTAATACTTTTAATTTCATTTGTTTCACATTAGATTATTTATAACCCCCCAATACTCAGGATTATTAAGATATTCACTAGGAGACAATTGCAATCTTCACTTGCTCTCTGATATTCTATCCCCAAGGCCCTCTGCCTTTCTTCATAGCCTTTTACTGTGATAGCTCTAAAAATCACAGTAGAAGAATTGTCTGAGAGTCACTAAAATCCGCTATCTTGCTCCACTGTTAAAAATCATAATCAGCTGGGTGCAGTGGCTCATGCCTGTAATCCCAGCACTTTGGGAGGCCGAGGTGGGTGGATCACCTGAGGGTGGGAGTTCAAGACCAGCCTGAGCAACATGGAGAAACCTTGTCACTACTGAAAATACAAAATTAGCCGGGCGTGGCGGCGCATGCCTGTAATCCCAGCTATTCAGGAGGCTGAGGCAGGAGAATCACTTGAACTCGGGAGACAGAGGTTGCTGTGAGCCGAGATCGCGCCCCTGCACTCCAGCCTGGGCGACAAGAGTGAAACTCCATCTCAAAAAAAAAAGAATCATAATCACTTTTGTGTGTATTAGCTCATATGCATGTTCTTACTTGTCATCCCTATTTTGCAGATGAGAAAACTGAGGTTCAAAGAGGTTTGGCCACTTGCCAAACAGTAGGCAGTGGAAGAGTTTCTGACACCTCCTCTGATGCTCCAGCTATCGTATCACTTTGTGCACAATCTATTCCGTCACGTTTCTACTTTTGTTGGGGAAGAATCAAAGTACCTAACAAGTATAAAGGTAGTCCAAACTCTGACATTAATAAGTAAACAAGGAGTATGGAAATTCTGAGATAGAGGCCCCATAGAATTCTAAAAAGAATTTAGGCCTCTAGTTAAGTAATTAGAACTATTAGCTCTGGCTTGCATGCTTTAAAATTTTACAAAAGCAGGAAGCATGCAATGCAAACCTATTAACTTGGCACAGTAAACAACACTTGAACAAACCTCTCTTGTCCAGAGAAAATCCCCTGTGCAATGCTAGCACTCAGCAAATTTAACCAACCAATCTGAAGGCCCACAAAGTGCCAAGCTCTGTGTTAACACCTGGGGAGAGAAGAGCGGCCTAAAGATGATGTGAAACTGAACATGCTTTCAGAGTACTGTGTTCTGGTAGGGAGATAGATGATACACACACATATACAACATCCTCCTAAAAGAGAAAACAGAGGAAGTTTGGAATGAATGGAGGTATAAGGAACATTACTCTGGCAGTTCAAAATGTTTTATTCTGACTTGGGTAGGACCCCAAAAGAGTTCCCAAAGAAAATCAGATTTGAGCTTACCATTTTGCTAGATATGACCTGTTTCTCCTTTTAGAGCTGTTCTCCAGCCCACTCCCTGGGGCTCTGTACCCTAGGAGGATGACCTCTATGCATTGTCTCAGCGGGCTTCTGTGCCCTCCCATTAAGGCTGGATTTGTTTTTTTGTTTGTTGCCCAGGCTGGAGTGCAATGGTGTGATCTCAGCTCACTGTAACCTCCACCTCCTGGGTTCAAATGATCTTCCCACCTCAATCTCCCAAAAAGCTGGGATTACAAGCATGTGCTACCATGCCCAGCTAATTTTTGTATTTTTAGTAGACATGGGATTTCGCCATGTCGGCCAGGCTGATCTCTATGTCCTGACCTCAAGTGATCTGCCGGCCTCAGCCTCCCAAAGTGCTGGGATTACAGGCGTGAGCCACTATGCCCGGCCAAGAGTGGATTTCGATTTGGACAATAGGCGGCTTCAGACAGGGAGGAGGGTGAGCTGAGAGAGAGGCTGGGGTGTTCATTCCTGGCTCCCAGGCTGCCAGGCCTTGAGTGGCCATTGTCTGGAGTCCCCTGCCAAGGGCACAATTCGTGTAAGGCGGCTCCTTCTCTCCAGTTAAGGAAAGCGTTGCTTACCCTGGTGTCTTCAGACCTAAGGGTGGAAGCAGTGCCCTGCTGTTGCTAGCCCTCAGGGCTTTACCAGCCTTCCTCAGTTTCCCTGAACACTGCCCACACATTTGAACAGATCCCTTATTAAACTCCCCTCAATAACGCCTTTGGAACGGGCCATCTGTCTCCCGTGGGGATCCTCGAATACACTCTTAGAGAAATCATAATAGCTATACCATGTACTGCTGGTGAATATGGACATTGGAGTCAAACAACTCTGTATTTGAATCCCAGTTTCACTATACACGGATGCCTGTATGGACTTGGGCTACTTACCTAACCTCACTGAGACACACTTTCCATACTTACATAATGAAGATAAGAATACCTATTGCGTAAGTGTTGTAAAGATTAAATCAGATCATATACAGGAAATGCTAAGGACTCAATAAATGGCAGCTCTCACAGGTATCCTGATTGCCGAGTGGGGAATGGGGACAAGTTAAGCTACAGAAGCAGGGAGATGTGAAAACATCTGTAGCTACGCTGTCAGTGAAGAAAACCCTTTCAGGGGCCCAGCAGGATGACATCCCAAAGCTTCCCTGGCTCCCTTAGAACTGCTGCAAGACTTTCAAAATAATAACGAAAAGGAAAATCATTTGTCTGTCTTTTTTTTTTTTAATCAGGGTGAGACCCCAGAACCCACCTTCCCAGCATCCTCCTCCTTGCTCCCTCCTCAAGAGTCACAGCTTGCGAGTCTTCTCGGGTGCATGCTCTGTAATTGTGCAAAGAGTGAGTGGCCTGTGTTGAAAACACAGGGGAAGAGAGAGCGGACTGAGGCTCCAGGCAAGGCGTCAACTTCTTCTTGGAAATGCCAAGGGCAAGGTAACCCAGGGCGAAAGAACAGTCGAGGTTGGAGCTAGAAAGAAGAGAGAACAGCACTAGCCTTTCTGCTGGTAGCTGCAGAGAAATAAAAGGCGGCTTTCATTTGTCTCTCTTCTACCATTTATGTTTTCCTTTCTGGCCACATAATCTGGCTTTTTAAAAACTATGAATTAATTGTCTGCATTCATGTGTCTCTTTATTTATTCCTCCGTTCACGTCTTCATTTATCCATTCACTCTTTCATTCATCCTTCCAACTCTCCATTTACTGATCCATTCACCATTCATTTGCTCACTGGTTCACTCACTTATTCAGGGATTCATCCCTATATTCATTCATTAACTCATCAAAATAGCATTCATTGAGTACCTTCTTACTATCCTGTGTCAGCACAGTGCAGCTGTATGTGGAAAGGAATAACATCACCACATATATCCTGCAGAGTCCCCAACACCTAGGAAGAGAATTAGGGATTTGCCAAGATGCAAATAATCCATGCTGAGGGAGCAGGATTTAAAAATGCATGGTATCGGCTGGGTACAGTGGCTCATGCCTGTAATCCCAGCACTTTGGGAGGCCGAGGCAGGCGGATCACGAGGTCAGGAGTTCAAGACCACTCTGGCTAACATAGTGAAACCCCATCTCTACTACAAATACAAAAATTAGCCAGGCGTGGTGGCACGTGCCTGTAGTCCCAGCTACTCAGGAGGCTGAGGCAGGAGAATCGCTCGAACCCGGGAGGCAGAGGTTGCAATGAGCTGAGATCGTGCCATTGCACTCCAGCCTGGGTGACAGAGCAAGACTCTGTCTCAAAAAAAAAAAAAAAAAAAAATGCATGGCGTCATGAAAGGGTTTGGTTTGCCTGCACAACGGTGAGAAGTTCACTTTGATGGGAACACAGGCACTAGCGGGACTGGGAGGCTGAGGGAAGACAGAAGCTAAGGGTAAGGTGGAGGCACATTGGATGAATGCCAGGCCAAGGAGTTTGCCCTGACCCGGAGGCACCAGATCATCTATCGGTTTTGCATTAGGGAAACGGGATGTTGAATTTCTTTTAGGAAGACAGTTCTGCCAAGAAAGGAGAGACTAAAGGCAGGAAGGCCAGGGAGAAGGCTTAGGCTGAGCCTTTGAGGGGAAGGCCAGGGAGAAGGCTTAGGCTGAGCTTTAGGGGGAAGGCTGGGCAGAAGGCTTAGGATGAGCTCTGTGGGGAAGGCCAGGGAGAAGGCTTAGGCTGAGCCCTGTCGGGGAAGGCCAGGGAGAAGGCTTGGGCTGAGCCTTGCAGAGAAGGCCAGAGAGAAGGCTTAGGCTGAGCTTTGGGGATGGAGGTGAAGAGTATTTGAGGAATGTTTCTGAAGAAGGTTTGACAGGTCACGACTCTAAATCCCATCTTGGAAAAAGCAAGTTTTTAAGGAAAAAAATACTTTTATGTTTTGTTCTCTTTTCTCAGGACATGTTGAAGCCATTATCCAATCCAGAACATTAACTATTGCATGACTCCCTTGGGCAACAGCCCATTCTTAACTGCAGCCCTGAGAGTAATGAAGCCTTGGGCTTAAAGAGATATTCTCTGCTCATTCCTGACAGAATCTTCCAGATGCTCTCATTTTACAAATAAGAAATACTAAGTAAGGCCCACAAAGGGTAAGTAACTTCTCAAGATCACACAGCTTAAAAGTGACAGAGCTGAGTATAAAACCCTTGCCTACTGGAAACACACCCCAGCCTTTCTGCAATAACCTTAAAGGTGCACTTACCATTGTATGCACAATTAGACTACAGCTGAGAATAAAATTACAAATAGGGGCCCCCGTGTGCTTGCTCATGCCTGTAATTCCAGGGAGGCCAAGGTGGGAGGGTGGCTTGAGCCTAGGAGCTTGAGGTTGCAGTGAGCTATGATCGTGCCACTGCACCCTAGCCAGGGTGACACAGTGAGACCCTGTCTTGAAAAAAGAAAACACAATTATCAATAGGGTATACAAAGAAAATAACTGCTACATAGGAGCCATTTTTTCATGAAATTTATTTAGTATTTCTCTAAAGTTTATTGAATAGCTACAAACTTGAATTTGTATACATATATTCACTACTGTGTGTGCATATATATTTATATATACACACTATATTATATATGGCACAAATGAGCAATATTGTCATGGTATCAAAGAAGTTAAAAAGGAGAAATATAAATTCTTTCCTGGTGGTGGTCTCCTTCTACCCCTGGGACTTCTGCAAACTTGGAACATAATTCAGAGTGTCTCTGAATAATTCTGTGTAATGATTCCATGTAACTCAAGGACCCCGGAAACTCCTTTCCCTCTGGCTTTCCTCCTTCCAGGATACTTCCCCTAATAGTCAATCCTGACTCTGCTTCTTGCTCGCCACCTCAGCGTCATTTCTCACTCTGCATGTTTTCCTCCAACTGTCCCTTCTCAAGGCTTTGCATCAGCCAAGTACCACAAACCAGAGGTCACACACTGGCCAACTGAGGATTCAATGTGGCCCACGTCATGATGTTTGGCCTACACCAGATTTTAAAATTTGGAATTGAAAAATTAGCTGGGCGTGGTGGCGGGTACCTGTAATCCCAGCTACTTGGGAGGCTGAGATAGGAGAATTGCTTGAACCCGGGAGGCAGAGGTTGCAGTGAGCCGAGATCATGCCACTGCACTCCAGCCTGGGCAGCAAAAGAGACTCCATCTCAAAAAAAAAAGGAATTGGTTTTCAACATTTAAAAATTAGAAGTTTACATTTTAAAAAAATTAGATTTCTGGCTTCTCTTGACAAATTGAAGATCTGACAAAACGGAGCCTACAGACCACATGGCAGTCATTGTCCAGAGGGCGTGCTGTTTGGTTCACCATCGTGCTTACTCCCTGCCTACTTCACTCATTCATGTGACTTGACTGACCCCCAACGACATTTGTGCCTGAGATCCCTGAAAGAGACACTGTTGGTCTGTGTGAATTGAACTACCTGCCACTTGTGGTATTTCTGAAGGACCTAGAAGATCCATGACATAATATTTTGTGAGTTAACTGATAAACATGTGAATTTGACTCAAGTATGGACATACGAATCAAAAGAACATGAGAACTTCCAAAAGAGCATAATATTTGTTCCTAGCTCTACTGACATGTAAATGGCAAAAACTGTATATCTTCAAGTTGTAGAATGTGATGTTTTGAAATATGTATACACTGGAAAATGATTACCACTATCAAGCTAGTAGGTTGGTGCAAAAGTAATTGCAGTTTTTGCCATTACTTTCCCACAACTCAGAACTCGCACAGATGAATGGAAGCCATGGGCTGACAAGTTTCAGATTTGATGATGAGATTGTAAAGAGATTCAGCGTCCAGTGAGATTTGGATTAGACCACATCAAGATCCTGCCCAACTCTGAGATTTTATGGTTCTATGGTTTGGGGAACCTGTTATCTTTTAGACAGGATGGCTCCAGGACAGCTAGAAACACGCTTTCATAACCAATGTACTTTTCAGACTCCCTTACGTCCAGAGTCAACCAGGGTAAAATTATGTTCTCACCAGCGTCTTGTTTAACATCTTTCTTCCTCTCTCTTTTGTCTATTTTCCTTGCACTTCTGACACTTCTCATTGGACAGTTTGTTGGGCTCAGAGAGACCGTGGTAATTAAAGAGGCCTGTCTCTGGGGTCAGAGTGCAGATGAGCTCTAGAATTCAGCCCTTATGAACTGTGTGATCTTGAGAACATGATTCTACTTCTCTGGACCTCGATTCCGTCATCTGTATTATCTGGAGAAAATAGTGGTATCTACGTCATGAGGTTGTTGAGGATATTAAGCAATACATCTAAACTAACTATTAGAGGTTCTGCCATGAAGAACAGCCTCCAAAATATCAACAGCAAGATCATTATTATGAAAGGAGTCAGCTCCAGAAGTATTTGTTAAAAGTGACTTGGAAACACTTTGTGAAGAAAGGGCACACATTCTTATTCATTTTCTAAATTATTGTCCCTAGCAGAGTTCCTGGGACATGTGGATGCTTAACAAAGATTCATAAATAAGTAAGTGAAAGAATAAATGAATGGATGAATCAATAGAGGTTGAAGAGTAAGAGATATTTCTGTCATGAGGTTCTAAAGAGGTTCCAAAAGAAGACAAGGAAGGTGGAAGAGAAGGAAAAACCCTCACGAGTGTTGAGGGAAAACAACAGCTGACAGTGTTAGTCAAAGAGTGATTCATGGACCGAATAAACCCAAAAGGAGAAGTTCTCGGTACCACCCCACAACTTGGTGGTGGAAACTTTGAGGATTAGTCAAGAGGGATGGCCCCAAGGGATCATTTTGTACTGATTTGGGTTTCAGGGTTGAGAGGACACGATGGAAGTTTTCAGAGTGAGGCACTTGGGTGATCTATTTTGGAGGAATTATCTGGAGAAAAGAAAATGAGAACTGCCGGTAACCTTTGTGTGATTGCGTTAAGGCAGGAAGGAGTTGATTCCAGGACATTCTCATAGCCTGGTTTTTCAGGCCCAGTGCGCCGTGGGGTCCCATGCGAATTACAGTTGGAAATTTCACAGTGTGATGACGTGTGAGATAGACTAGCAAAGAAGGCACAGTGTTCATAGTGAAGAGGCTGTGTCCTACATGGGAGGGGACTTTTTAAGCAAACTTTTAAAGGTGTAAGATTGATAAAGGAAAGTCCATAAATCAGAAATGTACAATCCATGAATTTTCAAAATGCAAACATGTCCACATTGCCAGCACCAAGACAGAGAAGTGAGTTCTAAACATAAGGTACATAACCCCCACCTGGGATATTTGGCAGAAAAGCAGATTTCCTGGCCCCACTGCCAGAGATTGTGATTTAGTAGGTCCAGCATTTGGCCCAGGAATCTGCATTTCTATCTGCACTGCTATATTCCATTGAGGGTGGTCCACTGGGTGAGAACAAGCTTCAGAGTCATGCAGACCTAGACTTCGAATGCTACCTTCTCCTTGAGTGAGTGGCTTGACCTTCTCACAAGGACACTGGGGGCAATAGTACTTCTTCGTAGGTTTGCTTTAAGGATTCAGTTAGAAAATGCATCTAAATCCATGAAAACTGTTGAGCATGGTGCTGAGTACACAGTAAGCACTCAGGGAACATAGAAAAGCACTCAGATTTATAGAAAAGTATAAATGCCCACAAAAAAGACGAGGCTGTGTCCCCAGGTCTTTCTGCGCGCCATCTAGTCCAGAGCTCATCACACAAGGCTGAGGGAGTGTGGTGTGAGAGTTAGCAACACAGGTGATGCGGTTAGGCTCTGTGTCTCCCACCCAAATCTTACTTTGAATTATATAATCCCCACGTGTAATGGGAGGGACCCAGCACGAGGTAATAGAATCACTTTGCAGGGGTCGGGGGGGGATCTTCCCATGCTAGTTACATGATAGTGAATAAGTTGCCAGAGAGCTGATGGTTTCATAAAGGGGAGTTCCCCTACACATGCCCTCTTGCCTGCTGCCATGTAAGACGTTCATTTCGTCTTCTGCCTTGATTGTGGGGCCTCCAGCCATGTGAAAGTGTGAGTCAATTAAACCTCTTTCCTTTATACGTTACCCAGTCTCGGGTATGTCTTCATTAGTAGCATGAGAGTGGACTAATACAACAGGTTAGTAGTCAGATACCCTGCAGTGTGAGTTTGAGTCCTGGCTTTGCCGCTTGCTAGTTATGTAACCTTGAGAAGTTATTTAACTGCTCTGACTCAGTTTCCTTATTTGTAAAACAAGGATAATACCATCTACTTCATAGGGTGACTGTTGGGATTAAATGAGAGAATCAGGAAAGCCCTGAGCCCTGAGCCCATGGCCTGGCCCCTGCAAAGAGCTCAATAAAAGTTGACAACTCCATTATTTACTGTTGAAGCTGAGAACGTTCCACTCTGGAGGCTGAGGCAATGAAAAGGTTCTCCTCAGAGGCATTCTGAGGGGAAGCAGGCCCCTCTCTCTGATAACATCAGCTAAATGCTTCTTTTGAAAGAGCAGTGTAATAAAAAAGGCTAAGAGTTGGATGTTTATTACTAGGCCAAAGTGCCACTACCATGATGATGAGCCAGGTAGGACGGCTGGTGTTCAGGTATTTATACCTTTCAAGCGGTTGCGGAGATGGATTGAGAGTGAACTTCTTGCTCTGCACCTGAAAACTGTTATTTAACTTTTGCCAGACACAGAGAATAAAATTTGAATTGTTGAAGGGGGTTGGGGGAATCAGGCTATTCTCAGCTACACTTCTTGGTACTGACATCAGGGTTGGGAATTTCCACAAATCCAACCTCAACTTTGAAGACTGTTTTCAGGGGTCACTCCAAAGTGATTTATATCTGGAGAACTAAATTATACTGGTCTTGGCCAGACATGGTGGCTCACACCTGTAATCCCAGCACTTTGGGAGGCCAAGGTGGGTGGATTACCTGAGGTCAGGGGTTCAAGACCAGCCTGGCCAATACGGTGAAACCCCATCTTTACTAAAAATACAAAAATTAGCCAGGCATGATGGCAGGTGCCTGTAATCCCAGCTACTCCGGAGGCTGAGGCAGGAGAATGGCTTGAAACCAGGAGGCAGAGATTGCAGTGAGTCGAGATCATGCCACTGCACTCCAGCCTGGGTGACAGAGTGAGACCCTATGTCAAAAACATAAATAAATAAAAATAAAAAAATAAATTATACTGATCAATATCCCAATAGATGGAGTATAGACACCATTCCAGACTTCAGTTTTCTGTCTCCTGTGTAAGGCATTTGGGAGCCATGCCTTAGAATCAGAGGTTCCAGTCCTGTTACTGATAAATCAGGTAACCTTGAGCAATTTATTTCAACCACCTTTCTTGAACATTTATAAGTCTAGCTCTGGGGTAGGCACTGAGAAATAAAAACCAAAGTACAAGGCACAGTCTTCATCCTTAAGAGCAAGGTTGTCATGCATAGCTGTACAGGTTGGAAACTGCCCAAGGCCATTCCACCAAGAATGAGAGGAGGGGCTGACATCCAGCCTTCATGCTGGTCACATGGGACAGAACTTTATTTTCCTGGAAGAAAAAGTGCCTTCTACTAATTTGCACAAAGGTGCTATATGGGCCAGTGGTCACTTTCTTAAGAAGGTCGCATCTGGCTGCTAACACAGAAATAGAAATAAAAACTGCTTTTCTTCATGACATGGAAACAAATAATTATATTTTCTCATGTGGATAGTGGTTGAGAAAACCAAATAGAGGAATACAGATGAAAACACTTTACAACAACACATAAAAGACAATTCAGGACTACCAATAGCACCGTAGAATCATCTCCTCTTGCAAACTAGCCGTGTGGCGTTAGGGAAGTCACTTTACCTCTCTGGGTTTCATTTTCTTCCTGTATAAAATAAGTAAATTAGCCAGGCATGGTGGCTCACGCTTGTGATCCCAGCACCTTGGGAGGCCAAGGCGGGCAGATCACGAGGTCAGGAGATTGAGACCATCTTGGCTAACATGGTGAAACCCCGTCTCCACTAAAAATACAAAAATTAGGTAGGCGTGGTGGTGCGCACCTAACATCCCAGCAACTTAGGAGGCTGAGACAGGAGGATCGCTTGAACCCAAGAGGCGGAGTTTGAAGTGAGCCGAGATCACACCACTGCACACCAGCCTGGGCAACAGAGCCAGACTCTGTCTCAAAAAAAAAAATAAATAAAAATCAAATAAAATAAGTAAGCTTGATGAAAGGAGTGGATATTGAATTTTAGTGTATGTAAGAATAACTTGAGGAATAACTTGGTTCAGAGAAGCCAACTGAGTAGGTCAAGAGTTGGAATCAAGAATCTGTGTTTTGAGCCAGGATCTCAGATAATTCTGATGCCTACAGTCGCCAGGCCCAGTGGATAAACAACTTCTCTGAGCCCGTGTTCCCCTGTGTTACGCAAACAGAAGTCTTGGTAAGAGTGAGGTGACAGAAAAATGGAGAATAACGTCATGATCCCTAACCTGAACATAATGACCTTCCAGTGGGGCTTAGCAGCAGGAACTTAGTGTTCCCATCCCCAAACTGACCTGGCAGGCCCTGGACACTCACCAATTACACACTCAGGGATATGGTCACTTTGCCTAAGGCTCACGCCACTCATTATCCTCACTGAAAATCAGGGCCAACTGCCCCTAACAGATTCTCCCTTGGTCTTTCTTTTTTTGTTTGTTTTTTTTTATTTGAGGTGGAGTCTGGCTCTGTCACCCAGGCTGCAGTGCAGTGGCACTATCTGCAACCAATGCTTCTTTGGTTCAAGCCATTCTCCTGCCTCAGCCACCCAAGCAGCTGGGATTACAGACACCCGCCACCACGCCCAGCTAATTTTTGTATTTTTAGTAGGAATGGGGTTTCACCACGTTGACCAGGCTGGGCTAGAACTCCTGATCTAAGGTGATCCACCTACCTCAGCCTCCCAAAGTGCTGGGATTACAGGCGTGAGCCACTACACCGGCGCCTCTTGATCTTTCTGACAGTACAAGTCAGTAAATGTCAAAAGAAGCCTCTGGCCAGCCTGGAAATTCTGTCATCCATAGGCTATAAACATCGTTGGTTGGAATCTGTGCATTGGCCTATTTAGTAGTGATTCTTCTTCCCTTCACTCACTTCTGTCTACTAAGCACTGACACTACATCAGGTAATGTGAGAGGCGTTTTGATACAGAAATGAATGGGATAGAGAGCTGCACCCTTCCTGCCTCCCTATCACAGCCACTCATGCATAATCCACTGTCTGAAATCCAAGAGGTTTTTCAGTCTGTAAAGCTGTTTTAGTCTAGTAGCTTCCACCTGAGCCAATTGGCATTTTAAATGATGGCCTGGGAGTCAGGACAAACAAGCCCACTCAGGTAACTGGAAACGTCCAAACTGGGGAAAAAAAGTCAATAACTTAACAAAAATACAAGAGTTCCCCTGCTGTGGCCAGCATTGTGTTTCATGGACGTAAGTGAGAACATTTTGCAGCTGCTCACGTACACATCACTCTTCTGTGGCAACCGAAGTTTCACGCTTACTGTCTGCAGGTTTGTCTGAAAGCCCAATGTGTTTGACAGGGGTTGGAACAAGAACCACAGAACTGGATGGCTCGGTCTGCAACTATCAGATCTCAACCACAATGTCACTCTAAGCCTAGGCAGGGGTTTCTTTGCCCCTGATTTCTAAGTACAGTTTGAACATCCCTAATGCAAAATCTGAAATCTGAAATGTTCCCAAATCTGAAACTGTTTGACTCTCCTTTTTGACGTGATGCCACAGAGGAAGATTTTATACCTGACCTCATGTGTAGTCACCGTCAAAACAGACACATGCCAGTTTATTCAGCATCCCTAAGGGAAAAGAGACCCTCCCAGCTCCCTTCAGCTGTGATGTATCTTTTCTGAGCTTACCCACAAAGGATAATAAATGCTACACGTGCAGGCTCCACCCACTAGTGGCAGGTTCCCCATGACGCAAAGAAGACTTCTAAACAATACTGTTGTTGATGAAGCAGATGACACTGGAGGAAAGATTTTTTAACTTTTTATTTTTATTTTATTTTTTATTTTAGATGGAGTCTAGCTCTGTTGCCCAGGCTGGAGTGCAGTGGCACGATCTTGGCTCACTGCAACCTCTGCCTCCCAGGTTCGAGTGATTCTCCTGCCTCAGCCTCCTGAGTAGCTGGGATTACAGGCACCCGCCACCATACCCAGCTAATTTTTGTATTTTTAGTAGAGACAGGGTTTCACTGTGTTGGTCAGGCTGGTCTCAAACTCCTGACCTCGTGATCCACCTGCCTCGGCCTCCCAAAGTGCTGGGATTACAAGCATGAGCTACCATACCTGTCTGAAAAGATTCTTTAAAACATCCAACTGAATACCTCCTTCTCCCTGGGGGACCCACTTTCTGGTCCTTCAAGTGCTTCTGATGTTTTTTCTCACTGCAAAAAATAAAATACAGCATACAGTGACCTTTTACTCAAAACACAGCATCGGAGGTGGAGACTAAAAGCCAGCCGCTGTTTGTCGCTGCTGCTGTTTATTTAGCAGCTGATCCGGGTATTTCGGTGACACACTGTGCTGCTTGGTTACCCCGAGCACATGATTTTTTTACTGTATTAATGGTGTGTCCATTTTGTATTGCCAGGTCCTCATGTGTGAGTAAGTATGAGAAAAAGATTGCTTTTCAGTAACATATAAATTCAGAGGCACGAATGATGGTGATACCAGACAACCACAGATTGTCCACGTGGGTGGCTGAGATAATGACAGATTTGCTTTCTGATGGTTTTGTGTACACAAACTTTGTTTCATGCACAGAATTATTATTTTATAAAACTACCTTCAGGGCCAGGCATGGTGGCTCACGCCTGTAATCCCAGCACTTTGGAAAGCCAAGGCAGGCAGCTTACCTGAGGTCAGGAGTTCAAGACCAGCCTGGCCAACATGGCAAAACCTCGTTTCTAATAAAAGTTCAAAAATTAGCCAGGTGTGTGGTGGTGCGTGCCTGTAATCCCAACTACAGGGAGCTCAGGAGGTGGAGGCAGGAGAATCGCTTGAACCCAGGAGATGGAGGTGGCAGTGAGCCAAGATTACGCCACTGTACTCCAGCCTGGGTGACAGAGGGAGACTCTGTCTCAAAACAAAACAAAACAAAAACAAAAAAACTTCAGGCTATGTGTATAAGGCGTATATGAAATAGAAATGAATTTCATGTTCAGACTTGGGTCCCATCCCCAAGATATCTCGTTACATATATGCAAATATTCTGAAATCCAAAATCCGAAACGCTTTTGGTCCCAAGCATTTTGAATAAGGGATCCTTCACCCTTATTTGTAAAACAAATCTTTAGGTTCTCAAACTCCTCTTCCATCTGTGGGAGGAACAGAAGGAATGAAAGGCATGCCTCCCTCTTATTCCACGCTGGGATGGGCACGGAGGGAAGTGACTTGGAGTTAATGTGTAGTTGACACCAACTGCATGCCAAGACCTTCCTTTTCGTTCTTCACAACAGCCTCATCAAGTACAGGTTGTTTTCCGCCATTCACAAATAAAGAAATTGCACCCTTGGCAGATTTGTCCAACATGCTCAAACACACACCCAATGACAAAAAAAAAAGCCATTGCTAACACTGGTGGGCACTTCCCACAAGTGAGTCCTGCGCTAAGCACTTGTATAAACGTGATTTCACTTGCTTTTCTCAACAACTCTGTAAGGCCGATAGTACTGTTATCCCCATTCTATAATTGAGAAAACTGTGGTTTAGCGAGGTGAGCAACTTGTCCTGCGTCACCCAGCCAGTAAGTTTGGAAGACAGTGTCAAACTTTGGCCATGAAAATACAATTCAAACACTCTAGACTCTTTCGGTAAGCTGGGTTTGAAACTCTGTCCTTGCTTTGGGGGGGAATAAAGTTTACTGGATTAAAAAAAGTGGAGAGAAAGAGTGAGCCCCTACTGAGTACAAGGCTATACTAAAGTAAAGAAAAGACCTTGTACTTGGACTTTGCCCCAGTTGTCTAGTAAGGAGAACAGATGTTAAACAAAAATATAACTCTAGCAGCTGTGATATAATTGCTATTATATAAACAAGCAAATCCTGAAGGAGCCCAGAAGAAGGAGGGCTGATATGCAATGGAAGAAACTGAAAGGTGTCACTAAGGTGACATGTTAGTTGACATTTACTCTTATTTTCTTATTTTAAATGGGCAGTGAGCGTGCCTCCCGTGCCCATGCCCTTCCCCACCGTATTGCAGCTCCCAGCTCTGATGGCACAGATCCAACCCCCAGGTCCCGCTTCCTGGCTACAAACTAGGGAGATCCCTTCCTGCTTGCCTTGGGGTAAGGATGAGCATGTGATCTAAGCTGTTCTAACCAAAGTGAAGGCCAGGACTTCTGCTTTTTCAGTTGAGAAGGCTCTTCTTCCTCCCTCTTTCCTGGGTGGCACATACCCACGAGGCCTGAAACCACTGCCACATTTGTGCTACCAGGGAAGCCAGCCTAAAGGCAAAGCCAAAATAGCGAGAACAGCTTGGCCAAAAGAGCTACAGAGAAATACATCTGGAACCCAGGCCTATAGCCTACACTGCTTTGGACATTTTCAAGAATGAGCTAATGAATTCGTTTATTGCTTTAGCCATTTGGAGTTAGGTTTTCTATTATTTGTCACCTAAAGCATCCCGACTGATCCAAAGTCTATTTTTAGAAACGTGTGAACATAGCCATTAAGTGTTTTACTCTTGATGTCATCAGGATTAAGTATCAGTCAGGGGTCTTCTGGTTTCAAGGGACAGAAAAACCAGCCCAAGCTAACTTAAGTGATACTAAAATGTATCAGCTGAAGAACGTGAACAGTTAGGGAATAAGCTGGGCTTCAGGCATAGTTGGCGACAAGAATTCAGACAAAATCACCAGCACTCAGTTTTTTTCTATGTCTCTGCTCAATTCCGTCCTCCTTCATGCGTGGGCTTCTTCTCAGACATGACCTCACTTTCCAGGGGCAGTCTGGATCTTAAGACCACTCACGTCCAAGTCCAGTGGGAAAGAGTAGCTCCATTTTCATGTTAACCAAGAAAATCCCCTCGAGTTTTCTGATTGGGCCTCGGTTCAAACCTGTTACCTCTCTCGGACTAACCACTGTGGCCCAGAGAATGGACTTCCCCAGTGACTTCCCCCTCACTCCAATGATTCACCACTGGAACCTAGAGGTCAGCTTCATGCAAAGCAGGTGGCTCAAAGGTGGGGGCGGGTAGGTGTTTTCCCCAAAGGGAAATCAAGCAAGGTAGAAAAAGGCAGCAAAATAACAGATGCAGCTCACTTGAAAGTATTTCAGCCAACCTTCCTAACATAATGTGGATTTGCAACAGGTGGGTTTAACTGCAAATTTTGTTTACCACAGCTGAGCATTCCTTTCCTGTTTTTGCCAGCCTAAACCAGAAATCGTTTCTGTGAGGTTTTCATTGGTTCATTGGTTCTTTCAAATATGTTCTGAGTACTAATGAAGATAATAAAAATAATTTTCACACTTACTAAACACGCATTATAACACATTATCTCATTTAATCCTACTACTAGCTGATCAATTCTCAAGCAAGGGTGATTTTGCTCCCCTGAGGACATTTGGCAATGTCTGGAGACAGTTTTGATTGTCATAGCTCTGGGCCTGCTACTGGCTTCTAGTGAGTAGAGGCCTCGAATGTTGCTAAACATCCTGCAATACACACGACAGCCCTCCACAGCAAAGAATTATCCAGCCCCCAATGCTGATACCATGGAGTTTGAGAAACCCCGTACATGCTCATTACTCTATCTTCACTTTTATAGATGAAGAAAAATGAAGCTTAGAAAAGTTGAGCAATCTGGGCCGGGTGCGGGGGGCTCATGCCTATAATCTCAGCACTTTGGGAGGCCAAGGCGGGTGGATCACGAGGTCAGGAGTTTGAGACCAGCCTGGCCAATGTGGTGAAACCCCATCTTTACTAAAAATATAAACAAACAAACAAAAAATTAGCCAGGCGTGGTGTCGCATGCCTGTAGTCCCAGCTACTCAGGAGGCTGAGGGAGAAGAATTGCTTGAACCCTGGAGGCAGAGGTTGCAGTGAACCGAGATCACACCACTGCACTCCAGTCTAAGCAACGGAGTGAAACTCCATCACACACACACACACACACACACACACACACACAAACAAATGTTAAGCAACTTGTCCAGGCTTATGGAAGGTACAAAGTAGTAGTGGTTGGAATTTTCAATCCAAAGCCCCTGCTTTTATCTGTTGATACTTAAGCTTGGGATTGGAACTCAGTGTCCCTCCACTCTATTCCAGGTCAGTGGTTGGGACCCTCAGGGGTTACTGTAACAGGATTGCAGGTAATGTGAATGTAAGCAGCTGACAAGTATTTGGAGAGTCCTGCAAGACAGAGGCCCTGCACACATTGGTGCAAGGCTGCGGGGAGGTAAAGATGTGCAGTCTCTGGAGGAGACAGGCTCATGTGCTGCCATCATGCACAGTGGGATGAACGCATAATGACCGCCACCTCACGTCTCCCATCTTTGCACATGCTTTCTCCTCTACTTGGAATTCTTTATTCTCTTCTCTTCTTTCTTTTTTTTTTTTTTTTTTTTTTATATGGAGTATCACTCTCTCGCCCAGGCTGGAGTACAGTGGCACGATCTCAGCTCACTGCAACCTCCGCCTCCCAGGTTCAAGTGATTCTCCTGCCTCAGCCTCCTGAGTAGCTGAGATTACAGATGTGGGCCACCATGCCCAGCTAATTTTTTGTATTTTTAGTAGAGACAAGGATTTTACCATGTTGGTCAGCCTGGTATTGAACTCCTGATCTTGTGATCCCCCTGCCTCTGCCTCCCAAAGTGCTGGGATTACAGGCATGAGCCATGGCACCCACCTGCTCTTCTCTTTTTTTTTTTGAGACATAGTTTGACTCTTGTTGCCCAGGCTGGAGTGCAATAGCACAATGCAATCTCAGCTCACCACACCCTCCACCACCTGGGTTCAAGCAATTTTCCTGCCTCAGCCTCCCCAGTAGCTGGGATTACAGGCATGTGCCACCACATCTGGCTAATTTTGTATTTTAGTAGAGACAGGGTTTCTCCATGTTGGTCAGGCTGGTCTCGAACTCCCGACCTCAGGTGATCAGCCCATCTCGGCCTCCCAGAGGCGTGAGCCACTGTGCCAGGCCTGCTCTTCTCTTTTCTAACTTCTCATCCTTTAAGCTCATCTAGAAAGCTTGCCTACCCTTCCTGTCTACAGTCTGTTTGAGGTGTCCTCTGTGGTCCTGTAACACACTGAAGAAAATGGAACAGTTCCACTCATCACACAACATTGCAGTTAGAATTTGACTTGGCTGTCTTATCCCCTGGACTGTCAGTCACCTAAGAAGGGAACCCACAGCCATGAACCTTTGTGCCAAGCCCAGTGCCTGGTGGTGGGGTATTTGCCGCAAATTACTATTTGCTGTTTGTCTATTTTAGGAGTCAGCAAACTTTCGCTGTGACGTGTTAGATAATAAATATTTTAGGCTTTGCAGGCCACATATGATCACAAATACTTACCTGTTGTTGTAACACAAAAATATCCATAAGAAATATGAGAGTGAATGAGCTTAGTTGTGTACCAATAAAACTTTATTTACAAAAGCATGTGGTGGGCCAGATTTGGCTTGTGGACCACTGTTTGCTGACCTCGTCTATTAAAACAACCATTCTTCCATCAGTACGTCCCCATAAAATTTTAGATGTGCACATTGCTGCCCAGCAACCTCCAAAATACAGTTATACTCTCCAGCCAAATATAGGCATGTGAATAAATTCTAGCCAATGAGAAGCAGAGAGAAACATTATTTGGGATTCTTTGGAAGGTTGTTTAAAAGCAGGTGATTCCTTTAGTAAAGTTTCCTTTCCTGACTTCTGTTTTTCCTCCTTTTACCAACCTATGAAGGACTCCAGGAGCCATCTCAGGGCGTAAGGTGACTTTGAAGAAAGAAGCTTCAGGCAAGGAAAGGAGAGCAGAAAGTAGGAGCCAGAGTCCCCGCGACAACACCAAGGAGCCGCCATGTTTTTCCTGCATGGCCAACCTGTAGACTTTACATGAGAGAAAAAGAAACCCTGTCTTGTTTAAGCCACTGCCTATGTTTGTGTTATTGTTGGCAGGAGAACCTAGTCTTAACTATATACCAGCGCGTGGAAACACTCAACAAACATCTGAGCAGTGAGAGGACCGCTCAAGGAATCAGGGAGTGCCACAGAGGAAATGAGTTCTGCTGGGGTGGGTGGGAGCCATGGAAACAAACACAGGGGCCTCCTCAGGCTTTTTGCGGCGAAGCACCCAGGGTGATTCACGTCTCTGGCCAGTTCCTTTCGGCTCCTTTCTTCCTCCCTACAGGGGACTTTCTTTTTATAGTGTCTACCATCAGCTACTCTATCTTTGGAGGCATCCTTCTGCAAGTTTGTGTGTCATCGAGAATTCAGTTTCCTGTAAGAGATTGTTTTGTTTCTTGTCATTTTAAAGGTGTTTTACTTACTGGACACCAAGGAAGAGCAGCTGGGAGAATCCCCTAAGTGACAAAGAGCAGCGCCTACCAGACTGAGGACATGGAACAGGTCCTTCTTGCTGTGGTCACTGATGTGGTTGCCTTCTGTTGCCAGCATGCAGGTGGCAGAGAGGGGAAAGCCTGGCTCTGGCGTCAGACAACCCTGAGTTTAAGTAATGACTCAGTCTCTGGGCAGTGTGGCACTGGCCAAGTCATGTCATTTTCTTGAGGGTCAGTTTCTCAAACTACAAAATAAGTCAGTCATCCCTTTCTCATAACAGTGTTATAAGAATTAAACAGTGAAAGGGTGGCCAGCACAGAATAAGGGTTCCAATGATGGTTCTGGAAACCTCTTTCTGCCTGCTACCCTGAAGATGAGGATGAGACCTTGGCATTTGGGTGGATCCCATACCACTCTTTGGAAGGGCAAAACCTCCCAGCTTTCAAACTGAATGCTTCCTTCCTTTCCTCTTTTCTTAGCCTGTCCCCACACAATTGAACTTCCTTTGTATTTTCTCACCCGACTTTAAAGTGCTAGCAGAACAATCATTAGAATCTGTAAAAAAAAAACAAAAAAAAAAACCCTATTTTTTTACTTAACGTTATTTCATACAACCAGCCTCACTCGAGTCCTGCAGAGACATCCAGTGCTACAAGGACATCGTCAAGGTCACACCTACTGGCCACACACTTTCACTTTCCGAAGAATGAGGCTTTGGCACGGTCATCTCCAACTGAACAGGTGGTCACACAACACTTTAAAACCCGGAGGCCATTTCCATAAAGGTGTCTTACAAATACAAAATAGTCCACATCCCAGGAGAGCTCTGAAAAAGCTATTAGTGCTATGCGGTGGAAATGAACAACCCAAAAAAAGCAGCCAGCAACCAATAGGACCCCACGGCATCCAGTGTGGGAGCTGGGTTCCATAGAGCAGCAGTCCACACAGCTGTGAACGTGGCATCGCTTCCTGTAAAGGGTGTCAAGGAGAAGAAGTGGGCAAGCTCCAGAGAGAGGGTAAGTGAAGGGGACCCGCAGGTGATGGCTCTTGGGCAGCATTTGTGGCAGGGCCACTGATTGAGTATATCAATAAAAACAACCCACCCAAAGGGAAAGAAGAGCAAACTGTGGCACAGCTCTAGGTGGGCAAGGAGCGAATGATCCCTCTTTTTCCCTAGTATCCAGTGAAGTAAATGTTTCTTTCTTCCTTTTTTTTTTTTTTTAAGACAAGGGCTTGTTTTGTCATCAGGCTGGAATGTGGTGGCACAGTTATGGGTCGCTGCAGCCTTGACTTCAGGGGCTCAAGTGATCCTCCCACCTCAGCCTTCCAGGTAGCTGGGACTCCAGGCAAGCACCACCATGTCCAGCTATTTTTTTCTATATTTTCTAGAGACGGGGTTTTCATCATGTTGCCCAGGCTGGTCTCAAACGCCGGGGCTCAACCGATCTTCCCACCTCAGTCTCCCAAAGTGCGGGGATTACAAGTATGAGCCACCGTACCCTGTGTAAATGTTTCTTTTCATTCAACAGGGCATCCAAACCTCACAAGGGAAACAATTAGGCATCAGGAATATATGAACAAAAGCTTGAAAGGGGGGAGTATATGAATGACTGTGTATGTGAAGCCTTTCTCTTGAGTTGTTGACAATAACCATGGCCTAGGGAGAAAACAGAATAAATGAATCAGGGAGACTAACAGTATTAACTTCCAGTGTGTATGGGAAGTTAGGTTAGGCCTTGTGCAGATTAGATAGAAGCCATTCATTCATTCATTCAGTCCTTCCATAATACTAGGCCTGTGCCATGTAGTAGGCCTTGAGGCAGGTAATTGCTGGGGATTCAGTGGTAACCAGGCAGCCATACCTCTGCTTATGTACAGTTGACACTGCAGGAGGTAGAGTGATAGCCATGAGCCTCCACATTCTGGAGTTGGCATCATATTGCCTCTGTAGACTCCTGGTTCCATCATACCATCTGCATGATGATGTTGGCCACATTACTTAACCCTGCCATACCTCAGTTGCCCCACCTGTTAAAAGAAAATACTAATAGCATCCCCCTTGTAGGGTCAGAGTGAGGCTTGCATGAGATAATGCACATGAAGCACTCAGAACAGAGCGACATTCCGTGAGTTCTAGTTGTGGTGGCTGCTATTATCATTATCAGTGCAGGCCAAAGGGACTGAGTAGGCCAGTCTAGAGCAAGTAATGACAAATGCGCTGAGAATGAGCAGAGCCGTGTATTGTGGCAACACAGGAGCTCATGTGAGAGCTAGATATGCATTTGGTGGCAGAATCTGGACTGGGACGCAGCCTCCTGGGTTCTGACCTAGCCTCTTTCCTCAGGCTGCTGGAGACCTACTCAAAACACAACCGCATGGGACTATGGCCCCCCAGACTAAAATAGAAAAGCAGTAACACAAGCATTATGTCACCTGTATCATGGCCAAGCAGAACAAGGGTTTGCAGAGGCAGATGACAGCCAGGATTAAAAGTCAAGCTCTAGGCCGGGTGTGGTGGCTCATGCCTGTAATCCCAGCACTTTGGGAGGCTGAGGCCGGCAGATCACGAGGTCAGGAGATCGAGACAATCCTGGCCAACATGGTGAAACCCTGTCTCTACTAAAATACAAAAAATTAGCTGGGCATGGTGGCGTGTGCTTGTAGTCCCAGGTACTCGGGAGACTGAGGCAGGAGAATCACTTGAACCTGGGAGGCTGAGGTTGCAGAGAGCTGAGATTGTGCCACTGCACTCCAGTCTGGGTGACAGAACAAGACTCCATCTCAAAAAAAACAAAAACAAAAACAAAAAAAAAACTGTCAAGCTCTAGTGGAATGAACCAGGGCACACCTAACTCCACCCCTTGCTAGTTTTGCTCTCTTGAGCAAATTACTTGGCTTTTCCTCGCCTCAGTTCCTCTCCCTTTGTTAAATGAGGCTACCCTGTCCTATAGGGTTACTGTGATGACTGAATATTCTAAAACTAGCAGCCTTCATTATTATTGTTTTTATTGTTTAATCTTGGGCCCAGTTTACTGTGAGGGTATATTAATCATTCAGTTCCCAAACTTGTACCCTCTGCGTGAAGCTATTCAGGGTGGACCTAAGTAATGAAAGGTTTATGTGGTTCTGAAATCCTGACTTGGGAGTGATAGCTGGTGCTATGGTTTGGATCTGTGTTTCTCCCCAGAATTCATTTTGAATTGAAATCCCCAATGTTGGAGGTGGGGCCTGGTAGGAGGTGATTGGATCATGGGGACGGGTCTCCCCCTTGGAGCTGTTCTCATGATAGTGAGTGAGTGCTCGGGAGATCTGGTTGTTTAAAAGTGTGTGGGTTGTTAAAAAATAGTGTGGTTGTTTAAAAGTGTGTTTAAAAGCACCGCCTTCTGCCTGCTCTGGACCTGTGAGATGCTGGCTTCCCCTTTCCCTTCTGCCATGATTGGAATCTCCCTGAGGCCTCCTCAGAAGTAGATGCCACCCTGCTTCCTGTACAGCCTGCAGAACGGTGTACTAATTAAACCTCTTTTCCTAATAAATTACCCAGCCTCAGGTGTTTTTAACAGGGCAAGAATGAGCTAATAAAGCTGTTGTTTCCCTTCTCTTGACTGTTCCTGGCTCACGCCAGGAACCTGCCTGGATGGTTTCCTTAGAATTTGGCTGAAGTAAGTTGAGGCTATGTCACTGTTATTGAAGAACCAGACATACACTTCTTAACAAACAGGCAGACTGTTTTTTAAAAAAACATTAATTACACATTTTATTTGTAAAAGCAACATAACAACACCATTAGGCCATTTTAAATAACAGCTTTATTGTTATATGATTCACTACCATAAAATTCACCCTTTCACAGTGTACAATTAGCCACAGAGTTGTACAATTATCACCACTAATTCTAGAATGTTTTCATCACCTCCAAGAAGAACCCCATGCCCTTTAGCAGGCACTCCCTAGCCTCTCCTCCCTACTCCCCCAGCTCCTGACAACTGCAGATCCACTTTCTGTCTCTAGGGATTTATTTGCCTACTCTGGACATTGCATAGAAATAGAATAATAGAGGCTGGGAGCAGCAGTTCCCAGCACTTTGGAAATCTAAGGCAGGTGGATTGCTTGAGCTTAGGCATTCAAGACCAGCCTGGGCAACATGGCAAAACCCCAGCTCTACAAAAAAATACAAAAATTGGCCAGGTGTGAAGGTGCACACCTGTGGTCCCAGCTACTCGGGAGGCGGAGGTAGGAGGATCACTTGAGCCTGGGAGGTGAAGGCTGCAGTGTGCTGAGACTGCACTGCAGCATTAGGGACAGAGTGAGACCCTGTCGAAAGAAAAGAAAGAAAGAGAGCGAGAAAGAGAGAGAAGGAAGGGAGGGAAGAAAGAGAGGGGGGAGGGGAGGGGAGAGGGAATAATAGAATATGTGGCCTTTTCCTTTCATTTAGCATAATGTTTTCAAGGTTTATCCACGTTGTATCATGAGTTAGTACTTTATTCCTTTTTATGGTTGAATAATATTCCACTGCATGGTATAACACTTTGTTTATTCATTCATCAGTTGATGAATATGTTTGGCCATTATGAATACTACTGCTATGACCATTCATGTATAAGTTTTTGTGTGGATATATGTTTTTAATTTTCTTGGTATATACCTGGGATTGGAATTGCTGAATTATATAGTAACTCTATGCTTAACGCTTTGAGGAGCTGCTAAGTTATTTTCCAAAGAGATTGTACCATTTCTGTGCCTACCAGTAATGTCTGAGAGTTCCAATTTCTCTACATCCTCATTAGCACTTATTATTGTCCATTTATAAAATTATGACTATTCTAGTGGGTATTAGGCAAATTTTTAAAGAAAAAAATCCCACAGTTTTTTCTTCACATGTCTTCACTTGGCCTCCCAAAGTGCTGGGAGCCACTGCTCCCGGCTTCTATTATTCTATTTCTATGCAATGTCAGGAGTAGGCAAATCCATAGAGACAGAAAGTTGAAGGCTTAGAACTGTGCTTGGCATGTAGCAGACAACACCCAACATGTACTTGTTAAATAAATAAGTAATTTTGTCATCTCAATATGACTATTTCCATATTGTTTTATTCCTGTCTGTCTATACAATACACGTCACACAGTTATAACTATATTTGCAATTTTTTTCTGCTTTCTTTCATCTCATATTAAACAATCCTATGTTTCCACACAGCCTTCATAATTATTATTATATTGGCTGCCTAATAGTTCACTTATTGGATGCAGTGTAATGGACTAAACCATTAGATAGTCAGTGTGCACTGATGTTCTTCATTTTGCAGCCACTTCTACTCCTCTCTTTATTCTATGTTGCCTTTGTTTAAGCAATGAAGCTTAGAAGGCAGGGTTCATAAGTGGGTCAGACTGTTAGGTAATTTGTCCATGTACAACAACACAGGAAACCAAAGCAGGACCCTGGAATCCTAACTTGATGTGTCAACTTAGAGGGTGTTTCTGGATGAGATTAACATTTAAGTTGGTGAACTTGGAGTAAAGGAGATTGCTCTTCATGATATGGGTGGGCCTCATCCAATGCGTTGAAGATTTGAATAGAAAAAAACACCAGCTTCCTAGTCCATTAAATCTCTTTTCCTTTATAAATTACTCAGTCTTGGGTATGTCTTTATTAGTAGCATGAGAATAGACTAATATATTCCTTGAAGGCGAAGACTGTGCCTGGAGCCCCATTTTAGCTCTTGGGTTCACCAGTTAAATCCTCAACAAATTTTTGCCATTATTTGTAAATTGCTATTGTTTGCATGTGTCCCCCAAAATTCATCTGTTGGAAACTTAATCCCATGCAACAGTTTTTGGGAGGTGGGGCCTAATAAAAGGTGGTTAGGTCAGAGGGCTCTGACCTCAAGAATGGATTAACGTTGTTATCACAGGAGTGGTTCTTTATCTCAAGAGTAGCTTTGTTATAAAAGCGAGTCTGGCCTCCTCTTGCTTGCTCACTGTTACCCTTTCTTGCCTTCCACCTTCTGCCATGAGATGACACAGCATGAAGGCCCTCACCAGATGCAGGCACCATGCTCTTACATTTTCCAGTCTCTGGAACTGTGAGCCAAATAAACTTCTATTGTCTAGAAATTAATTCATCACAGGTATTCTGTTATAGCAGCAGAAAACAGACTAAGACACGAATATTCAAGGTGTGCCTACCTTGTGCCTGCCCCTGTGTGAACAGCTTCAGTACATGGTCTGGATCACATCTTACAACCAGTATATGAAGCAAGTGCTGTTCTCACATGCATAGTAGATTGCCTGGTGAAATGGAATTTTCTTTAAAAGCTTGATATTTAAGAATTCCTGGCTGCTTCTCTCTGTCAGGGAGAAAGCAAACCTTCTAGAAACATCTTTCACTATTCTAGGAAGAATCACTTGAATAGCATTTCTTAGTAAACAATGCAAAGAGGTAGACACCCATTTCCTGGAGAGATAGAAAGGTCAGAATAATAGTTTCCCTTTGTCTCCTTCTTATAGACAAAGTCAGTACCTCTCCTCCTTCCATTTCCCTAAATCCTCTCAGGGGATAAAGCTGACTGCTAGAGGGTAGTGGGAGAGGGCTTGTAGGGGCAAGAGAAGGAAAATTCTAGATAAAATAGAGCCTCGTGTCTAGTTTACATACATAGCTGCTCCTGAACAGCTATTTCCTCTCCTCTCCAGCCTGGTTCCCAGCTCGGCTCCACAGGATCTCTCCTTTCTCTCCTTTTCTAGAAAGTTCTTGTCCTACCTCACTATTCCCACCACACATAGCCTTTTGGTTCTCTGTGTCTGCACTGCATAATTTAACACAATGGCTCCCAATGTGCTTTTAAAATATGAGAACATTTTTAACCATTTAAAATTGTATTTATCTATATAAAACTAACATATACTTGTAAAAATACTACAAATAATACAGAAACATATCATGTAGAATGTTGGAGTCCCTCATTATGCCGTCTATTGAGATAACTGTCACCGACAACTGCTCTTGTGTCTTTTCTGGATCATTTTCTGCATATTGTATAATCACAGTAGTGTTAGTAGGTAATATTGCAATGAGCAAAGCACTTGCTACGTGCTTTATATTTTGCCTATATTATTTAATTTAATCCTTACATCACGTTCCTGATATAGGATTATTAGATTTCATTTGACAAAAGAGAAAACTGAGGCTCACAGAGCAGCAAATAAACTTGCACATGGTCCAATGAAGCAAGTGGCAGAGCAGGGTTCCAATCTCAGCAACTGAGCTCCAGAACTCGCTTTCTTTGCCACCATAATATTTGTTACTGTGTCTACAATTTGGGATAATAATATAAACGCTGGTTTGCAATGTGCTTTTACACTTAGTATTTTTAAAAACTAGTACTTATAAATGCACTTTATTATTAATGCAAGGGGTTAATGCATTGTACCACAAAGTAAAATGTTAGTGATTCCACAGGCTAGGCATTGTGCATTCTAACTGAATTTGTGTTTTGCACATCACAACAGTAGCTACGGATATTTGAAAAGAAGGGTATATGTATGAATGAGACATATAATTTCTCAGATTTATACTGTGGGCATAAACAAAGACAAACCAAATGAGAAAAGCAAAAGCTATTTATTCTGAGCTTGCTATAGCAAGGGAGTCAAACACCAACTCCTCGTTCTGAAAGAGACTCAAAAGCAGGAAGAGGAGTGGAGAAACCTATCAAATGGGAAAAAGGGAAGGTTTCAGTGTGCCCTGATTGGGTGCTGTTGTCCTGGGGAAGCTGGAGCCAGCTAACGAGAAGTGGGGCATCCTACGTGATTGATTAGGGTGCATATCTTGCTTTTTCTGGTTGGTCCTGAATTGGAAGCAGGGACAGAAATCAGGAAGGCTGTCTGCTATTAATCAAATCCTACCATTTTGGGTCAATTGTTACGGAAGTTATAGTTTAGCTTCCCGGTTTGTTACTAGGGATAGTAATTCTGGCTTCCTGCAAGTCTGACATATAGTAAGCTGGTTTTCTGTGCTGGTTATTGTGCATAAGGGGGTTGGTTTCCTGGGCAGGCTGCTGCAGCTTTGGGGTTCAAGTTCTACTTTTATATGTGGTCTGGCCATTGCCTATTGCCCATTTGTATATTCAGTCCCTCCATAGGCAAGGCTTGGTGGTTCATAGGGATGTATGAATCCCTTCAGCACATTCCATGGAGGACCCTCTCTTCGCAACCCTTAGAAAGGAATCCACTGCTTTAGAAATATCAGAAAAAAATGCAGGCATGTATCCTGGGACTTAGATGGTTTGGGCAGGTAGCAATCTTGCTTGGACCTCTGTGTCCTCAAACGTCAGATATTTTGCCAGGTGTGGAACAGAGTCGTCAGTCAGTATGCATTCTTCTCCAGAGTAAAACAAGAGTCCAGTAAGGTGGTTTTGGCTGTGATGCACTGAGAAGATGGTGCTGTGTATTGTTAAGAAATTTAGAATCAGAAGTTTTGGGTTCTAGCACTATTTCTGCCACTTACTAGTTCCATGCCTTTGAGAGGTCCACAGCTCCAAGCCTGTTTCTGCTCCTGGAATGTAAGTCCAGTTTAGCCCTTTCACAGCCAACCCACCCCTTGTGTCAGTGTGAGATCTGCAACAGTATCTGTGAGAATGCTTCATAAATTATGTAGAGTATGCAAATGTGAGTGTTATCGGGATTAGAGCATGTTATTGCCTAGAATCACGCTTCCAGTATTTTATGTATCCACTCGTGGGATGCTCTTAAATTTTTTTTTTCCTGGCGTTGGTTCTCAGCCAGGCTACAACAGGGAGCCTTACTTGATCAGTAAAGTCTTTACTTAGGTATTTACTTAGCTTGTAGGTCTTTAAAGCAGCACGTGATTTTCAAGTGAGTTATTCAATTAATCGTTTCTGTATCACTCTGATGCGCCTTTGCACTGTCTGCTTATTGAAAGCCATCCCATCTGGAGGGGCTGCCCTAACTCCCTGCTCATCCTGCAAATAGATCAAATGGTCTCTAGGGGAAATCCCAATTAATGGCAAAATCAATTAGTCACAAGTTGGGAAGGAAGAGAGAGCCAAATGGTTACCCAACACTCAATTTACCTTCCTTTACACAATGTGGTGGTCCAGTAATGCATCTAAATGGGATTTCTACAAATTGAATCAAAATGAAGAAGATTGCTATTTAAAGGACCCCCAGGGGGGATTACTTGATAAAGGATCTTTCCATATTCATGACTGGGTCTCTTGAGAAAACTGCTATTTCTAAATTTAAATTCTTAAAATCCAGTTTTCAAATTATTATTATATTAGAATATTTTCTATAATGATAATAGTCATAGAGACCCAATGACTAAAAAGTACATGAATTGTGTGGCTATAGATATTTCTCCTTTGGGAGATAAAGTTTAAAGAGAGATGGTACCTTCACAATAGGTGGGTCCTTTATACAAAGACCTTCCTTGTATACAAGGTCCTTCCTTCACTTTGATGAAGGAAGAAAAATTTCAACTCAGGCTGAAGAAAATCTTAAACAATTAGTTATAACCAATAATGGAATGAATGGGTTGCCCTTTGAAGTATTAAGCTGCCTGTCAGAAAAAAAATTAGATTATAAAGAACAACTTTGTGGAAATCCGTTTTCCTTTTGTTGAGGAGCGGAGGGTGGAGACAAGAGACTCGCTCTGTTGCCCAGGTTGGAGTGCAGGGGCAGGATCTCGGCTCACCACAACTTCTGCCTCCTGAATTCAAGTGATTCTCCTGCCTCAGCCTCCTGAGTAGCTGGGACTACAGACGCACGCCACCATGCCCGGCTAATTTTTGTATTTTTAGTAGAGACGGGGTTTCACTATGTTGGTCAGGCTGGTCTCAAACTCCTAACCTTGTGATCCACCCGCCTCGGCCTCCCAAAGTGCTGGGATTACAGGCATGAACCACCGTGCCCAGGCTGTTTTCATTTTACGATTAGTCTTAAATTTGTTCTAGAAAATACATGTCTGTGTAGGTATGAGATGGGAAGCCCTCTCCTATTTCAGTAGCTTTAGGTTAAAATAGCTTTAGGGTAAAATAAATACAAACAAGAAGTTTTGGGGGAAAGGAACTGCCCCAGTGGCCATTGGGAAGAGGAATGGGTTGTGGCCGCCTGCTTTGTTTAGTAATGCGGGCCTCCTGCTGTTTGTATTTATAGACACATCAAGGACGTGTGGGGTGTCAGAGCACATGGGGGAAGATGAAGCATCACCTGAGAAAGGTCTTTCTTCTTTCACCATGAATGCCTCCTTGAGTCACTGCCTGGAGCCAACAGCGTCATCTCTTCCTTAATCTCTTTTCCCAACTGTTTCTGCAACACATAAACATGCCCCTACACACAGCGACAGACATATATGTCTAGATACCTAAAACAGACAAAGAACCCACAGAGAGCTTAAAATCAGGCCTGCAGGTCAGTCAGACTCAGATAGAAGACATCACCCAGAAGGGACCAACCCTCTTTACAAATGAGGAAAGCAAGGCCCAGAGAGGCTGTGACTCACCTGTCACTCAAGTGGGCAAGTCATTTCTTTTCCCTCCATCTCCTGATGCGCATCACAGCATCTTCCTGCCTTGAGGATGGGGAGCCAGGGGATGTTGTGCTCATTAGTTGGGTAATGGATGCCACCACCTTTGAAGCTGCTGGATAGGATCCCAGGTAAATAGCATTACCCACCCTGCAAATGAAATGGTTCCCTGTACACAACCTGTTTTCACTTGTTGCCCGTGGCTGCTGGCCACTTGTGGCTGCAAAGATTACTACTAAACTCCAGGTCACAAGCATCTGTCTGCTCACAACCTTCAGAAAATAGAAGGGCTGGGTCTGATTCTTATTATTAAAAGCAAACACACCCATTATTAAAAGTAAACAAGGCTGAACTGCTTTGAAACAATTGATTAAATGTCTCCTGGTTCAGAAGCCTAAATTCACCCGTTTGCCCAAACCAAGCCCTTCCTTAGTGAAAATCTAAAGAGGGAACCTAAGAGTTTCTTGTTAAGAATCCACCTGCCCCTTGCCCTCACCCACCACGGTTCTCTTGGGCATTCAGTAACTGCTGCAGACTAAGCTAAGTAATCATATTATCTCTAATTCTCCAGATTTTGAAATGAGCATTACATTTTGTCTTTTACGCAATGGCACGGGCCAGTCAAGTAGTTTGCTCAGGGACACAGCTGAAACACTGAAACACCAGAATTTGAACTTGAGTCTCCATGACTTCAAACCCCATGCCCATGCCATCTGACACACTGCCCCTGTTAAAAATAAGGCTCCCATGTCGATGTTTCTGTTGTTGATTTCAAAGAAAAGCTCAAGACCTAAGAGAAGAAAGTCTGCTGTCTGCTCAAGTAAAACTTCTTGAAATTGCAGGCATTCTGGTAGAATTGCCATATGGGGGGAAGCTGTGAACCACCCTGTTTACTTAAATATATAAAGTCGGCAGAGAAAAGATGATAGATGCCAAACTGCTGGTGTTCAACATCTTTCTCCAATGTCTGCCTAGTTCCAGTCCTGTTTAATATACTCTGTTGGCCAAACAAACCAGAATACACACAAACCAGAATACACACAAAGGAACAGAATCTTGGCCTTGCCTGTAAACCCAGAGTTAAGCTCTCAGTGACAGACTCCTGCTAGCCAAACTTACAAGAAACTGACATAGTCAGACCATTAATTGATGATTCATTAATACGATTTTGTTTGCCTGAGTGTCTTAATGCTGGAAACATCCAAATAATGGTTTATTCCAAAATGAATTTTAAAATCTTTAAAATCATGCTATTTGAAGACTCAGTAAATAGTCTGCTATGAGTACCTAGCTAGGGAATAGAGAGATTTACCACACCACAATGACTGTTTGGGGACCTCACAGCAGCCAGATCTTTTCACGTGGATGGATGGTGTCAACTGTTACAAATAGATGGACAATGACTCTACCATTTCATGCTGTAAAAAACCTTATGAATTATAAGAAATAAAAAAACATTTACAGGAAAACACTCTGGAAGTTCCTCAAAACGTTACATATAGATTTTCCACATGACCCAGCAATTCCACTATAGGTATATATCCAAGAGAATTGAAAACATGACCACACAGAAACTCACGCAAGTGTTATAGCACCTTTATTAGTAATAGCTAGGGAGTAAAAACAACTCAAATATCCATCCACTGATGAATAAACAAAATGTGATATAACCATACAATGAAATATTATTCAGCCATAAAAAAAATAAAGTATTGACCCATGCTACTGCATGGATAAACCTTGAGAACATTATGCTAAGTGAAATAAACCAGATAAAAAAGGCCATATATTATATGATTCATTTATATGAAATGTTCAGAATAGGCAAATCCATAGAGACAGAGTAGATTCGTGGTTATCTAGGGCTAGGGACAAGGGAGATTGTGGGGACATGGAAAGTGACTGCTAATAGGTAGGGGGTTGGTTTGAGGGGTGATAAAAGTGTTCTAAAACTGATCCTTGGTGATAGTTGGGCAACTGTGAATATACTACAAATCACTGAAATTTGCACTTTAAAAGGGTGCATTTTATGGTATGTGAATTATATCTCAATAAAGCTGGTTTAATTAAAAAGACATAGCCAGTCTTTTTAATCCTAGCACTCATGCCTATAATCCTAGCACTTTGAGAGGCAGACAGCTGAGGCAGATAGATTAAATGTCTCCTGGCTCAGAAGCCTAAATTCACCCCTTTAACCACAAACCAAGCCTCCCTTAGTGAAAATCTAAAGAGGGAGCCTAACAGTTTCTTGTCAAGAAAAATCCCCCTGCCCTCTCCATCCACCCCCCAAACTTCCCACACTCCCCTCCCCCTCTCACCATCGCTGTTCTCTTGGGTATTCAGTAACTGCTGCAGGCTCAGTTAAGTTGAGCTCAGGAGTTCAAGACCAGCCTGGGCAAATGCTGAAACCACATTTCTACAAAAAATACAAAAATAAGCTGGGTCTGGTGGTGTACACCTGTAGTCTCAGCTACTTGGGAGGCTGAGGTGGGAGAATGTCTTGGGCCCGGGAAGCAGAGGTTACAGTGAGCCGAGATCATGCTACTGCACTCCAGCCTGGATGACAGAGCCAGACCTTGTCTCAAAAAAACAAAAAGACATTTACTACCAAGCAGTAAATGTTCATGCTGAATATTTTCCATTGCTTCCCTGACCCCCAATTCACTCTCCATCCCTCTCTGCTTTGCTTTGTCAGAAAGCTGTTTTGTATGGACTGTACCAACAGGCACATTTGTACGAGTGATCAACCCATTTATTGTCCAAACTGTGGTACTTTTGAGAAAGAACGATGGGAGTAAACCAGGACTCTGCTGGACAAATGTCTGTTGGGGTTCAGTTCTTGCTGTGCAGATTGGCTGCAGGGCCCCTCAGAGGGCCACAGCTCCTGCTGCACACTCATCCGGAGAGCGGGTGGTTCTCCGGGTGCCAGCTCACCCCTGTTCTGGCCCTCTCCTGGCCCTCTCCTGGCAGTGGTGATGGCTTCTCACCATTGCTGGACCCTGGAGCTGCACCATCGGTTTTCCCTACCCCCTGCCCATGTCCTTGCAAACAGTCTTAAACTTCCTTCATATCCAGTTTGAGTGGGCCATCTGTTTCCTGCCTGTACCCTACAGACACAAAACTCCAGATAAGCAGCATGAAAGATAAATTTGAAAGGAAGGGCGTGGTCAGCACAGCCATCCTGCTAGATGTCTTCCAAAGAGCCATTTCACCGACTCTCCTGTTTCTGCACGTTTCTGTTACACCAGATCCTGCGAATAAATGATTTTTACCACACCTCCCAGCAACAAGGATGTTACAACAAATACAATTTTAGTCTTTTTTATTATAAGGGTTTTTTGTCACTTTGAAGGAAATGAGTATATACTGCAAATCACAATTTTCAGTATGAGAATTCAGTATGAAAAAAATCCATTCATTTGGCTTATGTTGTTCAGAACTTGCTGTCCTCCCTAAAACTGAGGACTGATGCATTTCAACTCTACAAAATTCTCAGGCAATAGCTCTTGGAGTATCTGTTTCCGTTTCCCATTTTCTCTGGAACTAGCAATATGCCGTATTCTCATGTCCTCCGTGTCTCTTAACCTCTTTTGTCTATTTTCTATTAATATTTCTTCATTTCTGGGCTTCCTTCTGAACTTTCTGATAAAAAATTCCCTTTTCAGCTCCATGTCCATTCAGTTCTCTAACCCATCCATATATAGTTCAAATATACATGGTAATTCCAGTGACTGTAATTTTTTCATTTCTAGACTTTCTATTTGATTCCTTTTCCACAATGCTTTTCTCTTTTCATAGTGTCTGTTTTGTGTCCTTTTATATTTGCATTATTTTACTTCATATTTGCATTAATTTACTTCTCTGTCAGACTGATGAATTATCTTCAGTTCTTGTGGGTTGAGCCCTGCTGGGAGTTTACTGATTCTTGACCGTGATAAGTGCACTGTTACCTTGTATTGATCAATTCTTTGGTTTTCTTTTTTTTTTTTGGAGACAAGAGTCTCTCTCTGTCGCCCAGGCTGGAGTGCAGTGGTGCGATCTTGGCTCACTGCAACCTCTGCCTCCCAGGTTCAAGGGATTCACCTGCCTCAGCCTCCTGAGTAGCTGGGATTACAGGTGCATGCCACCATGCCCAGCTAATTTTTGTATTTTTAGTAGAGACGAGGTTTCACCATGTTAGCCAGGCTGGTCTCAAACTCCTGACCTTGTGATCTACCTGCCTCGGCCTCCCAAAGTGCTGGGATTACAGGCGGGAGCCACTGCACTCAGCTGTATTGATCAATTCTGTACAGTTTTGAAGTACAAGCTCATTTTCAGGGGGCTTTCTGTGGAAATCCTGTGAGGACTTGATTGAGGGTGGATCCCCTCAGAGCCATTTCTCATTTGCTTCTTCTGGGTTATCCAGGATTATTTTAGACCAGTCACAGTAATTTTAATCTTAGGTATTCTGGATCCACTCAAGATATGGCAAATTGAAACCCCTAAATGCAGCTGGGGTGCAGGCCTCTGTCACAAATTTTCACTGAATGCTTTTCACTCCTACCCAGATCCAAGACCAAGACTACCAGGCTGCTGTGTCAGCCACCTGTCCTGATGGGCAGATTGTTTCTCATCCACTTGCCCTTGAAGTGCAGCAGTTACCTGATGTCCTGGCACATCCCTGACTTTCTTGGGACTGGGGACTTTTTTTCTGGTCCACCTTGGGGGTGAACATGCAGGTCAGTCCCTTGGATTATTGAAACCAAGGACTCCTCTCAGGGCAATTGAAGCATCAGCTGTCATACATTCTTTTTTTTTTTTTGAGACTGAGTCTTGCTCTATTGCCCAGGCTGGAGTGCAGTGGTGCAATCTTGGCCCATGGCAACCTCCACCTCCTGAGCTCAAGTGATTCGCCTGCCTCAGCCTCCTGAGTAGCTGGGATTACAGGTGCCCACCACCTTACCCAGCTAATTTTTGTATTTTCAGTAAGACGAGATATCACCATGTTGGCTGGGCTGGTCTCAAACTCCTGACCTCAAGTGATCCGACCGCCTCGGCCTCCCAAAGTGCTGCAATCACAGGCGTGAGCCACCGTGCCCGGCCACACCTGAAACTTTCAATAAGGCCTGGGATGAGGCTGGTGAAGGGAGGGATTTTGAGCAGGAAAATGACAAAAGATCAGACCTACCCCCTTACATTAATTCTTGTTCCATATTTGAGCATCTTTCTGACTTTCCCCTCCTTTCAAAACATCAAGCACTCACTGGGCAGACATCATGATCCTGTTAACATGCAAATCCTTTCATGAGTATTTGTTGTTACTGTTTTTAATAGCTCCTACGAGTAGGAACAGAAAGGAAAGAATCTCTACTAAAGGAATTTCAACCCCTGTGTCTTGGAGAAGAGAGTTTGAGAGGCAATGAAGTCTTCCCAAAACAACTTCCCTAGGCTGGGCATGGTGGCTCACGCCTGTAATCCCAGCACTTTGGCAGGCAGAGGCGGGCGGATCACAAGGTCAGGAGTTAGAGACCAGCCTGGCCAATATGGTGAAACCCTGTCTCTACTAAAAATACAAAAATTAGCCGGGTGTGGTCTCATTTACTCAGGAGGCTGAGACAGGAGAATCGCTTGAATCTGGGAGGCAGAGGTTGCAGTGAGCTGAGATCGCGCCACTGCACTCCGGCCTGGATGACAGAACAAGACTCCATCTCAAAAAAAAACAAAAAACAAAAAACACTTCTCTCCTCGCCTTCATGCCAAACTGCCCAGTGGATGTGGATGGTGGGGTTAGTGTGTGCATTGCCTTCTCCTAGCTCTGTGACGTTTGGCAGGCTATTTGATCTCTGGAACCAGCCTGTGTTTCCTCAGGAGTTCCTATCTTGCTGGCTATTCCTAAGATGCAAATGGACATCAAATGCCTGTCATATAGTAGGCTACACACATGAGTTCCCTTGTTCCTCAGGAGCGATTCTCAACTCTGGCTGCACCAGGGACCCTTCCTGGTCCTCAAACTTGGCTATACATTGGAATCCCCTTGGGAATTTTAAAACACCCATACCTGGGCTCCATTCCCAGTGAGTCTGATTTAATTGTCCTGGGCTGTCCCCTGGCCATCAGGCTGTTTCACAGCTTCCTAGATAATTCAAATGTGTGGCAACATTAAGAATCCTGATGTAGGGATTTTTTTTCTTTGTTAGCAATGGAGTCTTGCTATGTTGCCAGGCTGGAGTGCAGTGGTGTGATCTTGGGTCACTGCAAACTCCACCTCCTGAGTTCAAGAGATTCTCCTGCCTCAGCCTCCTGAGAAGCTGAGACTACAGGCGTGTGCCACCACGCCTGGCTATTTTTTTTTTCATTTTAGTAGAGACGGGTTTTCACCATGTTGGCCAGGATGGTCTCAATCTCCTGACCTCATCATCTACCTGCCTCAGCCTCCCAAAGTGCTGGGATTATAGACCTGAGCCACTGTGCCTGGCCAACCTAGGGAACTTTGAAAGAAAGTACCCAGGACCAGGTTCTACTCCTAAACAATTGAACCCCCACTCTGGCGGGGGTTGGCTATGGAATTTTAAAGAATGTATCATGTATGTTTTATTCCATCATCACATAAGGACATACAGATGCTTGTACATGCGTGACTGGGTATGCGTAGTTGGATTTTGTTATTGTTTTACAGAAGCAGGGTCACATAACACATACTTTTCTGGATCTTACTATGAACACAATAATTTCTGCAGAAATCCTTCCAGGTCAATGAATATTATTCTAATTCATTCTTTTTTCTTTTTAATTTTTTATTTTGACATAATTTTAGACTTATAGAAATGTTGCAATAATAGTACAAAGATATCTCATTTCCCCTTCATTAGATTTCCCAAATGTTACCCCATATGGTATTTGCTTCAAGCTTGGGTTTTTTCTTTCTTTTTTTTTTTTTTAAATGGAGACAGGGTCTCAATGTGTCATCCACGCTGAAGTGCAATGTTGTGAACACGGCTCACTGCAGCTTTGACCTCCTGGGCTCCAGTGATCCTCTCAGCTCAGCCTCCTGAGTAGCTGGGATTATAGGCACATGCCATCACAGCCTGCTATTTTTTTGTCCAGATGCGGTCCCACTATGTTGCCCAGGCTTGTCTTGAGCTCCCGGGCTCAGGTGATCCTCCCACCTCAGCCTCCCAAAGTGCTGGGATTATACATGTGAGCCACCGCACCCAGCCAAACTTGACTATGTTTTAAAAGCTCCTCAGGTGAGTCTGATGCACAGCCAGGCTGCTCTGTGGGGCCTCCCAGGTTGCTATGAGACTTAAGGCAGTGTTTGTGAAACTTCTGACCTTCATGAGGGCTCTTTGCATTAGAGGCAGTTATGTGAGGTGGTTAAGACGGTGGGCTCAGAGTCATGCTGCTGTGTTTGAATTCTAGCTCTATTGCTTCCTCCTGCCCCCGACCCACCTTCTGTGCCTCAGTTTCTTCATCTGTAAAATAAGGATAATCGAAGTGCTAACTCCTAAGGCTTTGTGAAGATTGAGTGAGATTTCTTAGGATAGTACTTGGCACAGAGTAAGTATATACTAAAGGTTAGTTATTTGTATATTGATCATTACTATAGCTCATCTATGAAAGAAAATTGGCTTCAGCTTGCCCAGATCACCTATAAGAGAATTCTTTCTGATCCGAGTCATTAAATTGCTTAGACAAATTAGGGAGTTGTCAGCATGTAAGAGTTTCCATTTAGAAACAGGACCCTTTTGAAAGTGAAATTAGCAAGGATCAGTTAAAAGTATCTGTCACAGTGACTCACCCTAAGAGATGTTTTGTATGTGTTTTGTGGATGGTAGGCTGGAAAATGCCCAACTATAACCCCAGTGTCCGGAATGTGTCACTGAGGCAGGAAACCAATGAAAGGTGATGAACTGATTAGTAGCAAGGCTGAAGAAGGTGACTAGGGTGGGGAGGGGTGGCGTAAAGAGCAAGTTCTCCCCTCAAGGACCAGCTGCCCCCCAGGCCTAGGTCAGGTGGCAATGTGAGCCCTTAATTGCCACATGTTCCTATCTTCCTGTAAGTGCTGAAACTTTGTACTGGCAGGTAAACTTTCCCAATTTCTAAATATTTTTAGATTTCCCAATTTTAAAAACGCCTCTGTAGGCCAGTTTGTAGCTTCCAATAATGGGAGTCAAATAGTGGGGATGGTTTCACAGGGAAGATCCGAAAGGGGAAAGAAGTCATAGTATTTTGTATTTCTCCGGGACTGTTTGAGGAAGAAGAGGTTCTAGGTCGCCAAGACATTGTGTCTGCCGTCTAGTGGGGTAGGAACCAGGTTGGGTTCCATTCCTGAGACATTTCTTGAGCACGTGCTCTGTGCTAAGCCACACTTGTTCTCCCAGGAGCATCCAATCTCCTTTGCTTTGTTTTTGTGCTCCCAGGCTGCTTGCTGACTACTAATTTGACTTCTGCAATGCCTTGATTTGGAGAATTGGGCTCTCAGGGGAGCAGATATCCCTGCTGCAAGTTATAAACCAAGACTGTCCGGGACCTGATCTCTCTCATTAACAGTATTTCTGAGACTTAGCACATTCTATACCATATGAGCATAATGAGAAAAATATATATTTTATAAGTAAGATAAGCGTCAGGTCAGAGTAGCAATAAAAGAGCAGGAAAAGCATATTATTTTAGGAAACCTTATTTTTACATATTATATGAAGCAATTCAGAAATATATTTGGTTATTTCAAATCTATCAGAGGCATCTGAGTTTACTTAAAAGTGTAAAATATTATACATTACAGAAAACCCAACATTTCATCATGTAAACAACAAAAAAGGGACACCCTATTGTCAGAGGCAGATTCTACAACCTGAACCCCCCTGCTGCCACAGCCACGTAGACACAGTCGGTAAAATGTAATCAGAATCTCTTTAAATAGACGCAGAGCCAGTCTAAAAGAAGGGAAGTCCCCAACACCCAGAAACAAAGGAGAATCTAAAAACAAGGAAAGAATGTATGACAGCTGACCCGGCGTGGTGGCTCACGCCTATAATCCCAACAGTTTGGGAGGCCAAGGTGGGTGGATCACCTGAAGTCAGGAGTTTGAGACCAGTCTGGCCAACACGGAGGCTGAGGCAGGAGAATCGCTTGAACCTCTGAGATGGAGGTTGCAGTGAGCCGAGATCGCACCACTGCGCTCCAGCCTGGGTGACAGAGCAAGGCTCTGTCTCAAAAAAAAAAAAAAAACAAAAGCGCCAGGTGTCCCTCCCACTTTCCTTTGTCTGGGAACACTTTTATGGACTTCCTTTCTTTTGTTTTCTTTCTTTTTGAGACGGAGTCTGGCTCTGCTGCCAGGCTGGAGTGCAGTGGTGCAATCTGGTTCGCTGCAAGCTCCACCTCCCGGGTTCAAGTGATTCTCGTGCCTTAGCCTCCCCAGTAGCTAGGACTATAAGCATGTGCCACCATGCCCAGGTAATTTTTGTATTTTTAGTAGAGATAGGGTTTCACCATGTTGGCCAGGATGGTCTCAATCTCTTAACCTGTGATCCGTCCACGTCGGCTCCCCAAATGCTGGGATTATAGGTGTGAGACACTGTGCCCGGCCTCCAGCCTTCCCTTCAAAGAGTTTTGGGATGCTTCACTTTCTCATGAGAGACAAGGGCCTGTTGGTCAGGCCTGAGGCCAGTGGGGACCCAGGGAAAAAGGCCACAAGAGAGGTGTGCTTTGGCCAACACTGCTAAAGTTGGGGTATTTAGGGGCACTGAAATTTAAGCATGTGGCAGGAAAGTTGGACCAAGTGTCACTGGGCTAAGGCCCCTTATCCCAGGAGTTCTGGAGGCTGGGTAGAAGGGAGACCTGGGGCATGGGAGTCAGAAAACCAGGGTTGGAGTCCTTCCAACAGTGAAATGAGGACCAGAATGATTACTTCCTTCAAGTAGCCATAATACATGTAAAATGCCCGGATTGCACACAGTGGCCCCTCAGCAATGTCCCTGGGACAGCATGCCAATGTTATAGAACTGAAATGGGCATTCTGGGGCCAGGGCTGGACATGAGCCTTGGCCTCATTCCTGCTTCTTCTGCTGATAAGATTTATCGAATGATTATTTACTAGAGGCCAGGTTCCACTTTAAGTGCTTTCATCGATTAGCTTATGTAATGTTCAGAACAGCCCTATCAGGTAGAAGCCATCATTATCCCCATTTAAGGATGGATGAGGAAACTGAGGCCTAGAAAGGTTAAGTAACATACCCAAGGTCGTACAGTTGGTAGGTGGTAAAGTGGAGTTTGAATCCAGGCAATTTGGCTCTACAAGCAGTCATCTTGATCGTTAGATATTATTATTGTGACCAATAATATTGAGGTCACAATAGTGATTGGTAGCAAACTATGTGTCAAGCACTCAGTATTGGCAAGGTGAAGATGAGTCCTATGCATTCGAATGCCCTTGGGGATAGGATCCAGCAATCAAGAGATCAGTTACTTCCTGAAGGTAACACCCTTCCTGGTGATTTCTGGGAGACAGGTGGGGAAGGCGGCTTGCAGTTAAGAGTTGGGCGGAGGGATCCAGAGGAAAATTATCTTCTGCAGCTGTGTTATGTAACTCCATGCATCCCTTTGATCCATCAAGTTTTCAAAGCCAGACCTTTTCCCATTACGGAGTGAATCTGACACAAGTGTACAGCATTTTGCACTTGGTTTCTTTTGGCCCCACTCCCCCCAGTCTTTTTCCTATTGTTGTGTTTCGTGCTTCAAATGGTTGGTTCGAAGGTCAAAGGAACGGTCCTGAGTTAGGTGCTTCTGCTTTAAGATCTTTTAAAAGTTGCTCATTTGATTCTCCTCCCTCTGGCCCATTTGGCCTTCATCTGAATGAGGGCTCCTGGTTGTGCAGATAGGCAGTGGAGCTGTGAAAATGGAACGCTAGGCCCCCAAATCAACCCGGGTACATTTGTGCTCTTTGCAGTTTCAACCTCCCAGGAGGGCTCCCTGCGGTTATACCAACGCCGGCTGCTGTCAGTGGGCCTGAAAACCATCAACCATCCAAGTCACAGGCAGCAATCTCCATAGACTGATGGACCGTGGGCAGAAGCTTTAACGCTGTTTCCATTCATTTTGCAACAGCAAATCAATCCACTTTCCCAGCATCCTGCAACTTTATCGAACTCGGCATCCTATGGCAGGATAATATGCCCCCGAACTCTCCTTAATTATATATTTGGCTATTTGCGATCAGAACTCCGCGTTGCAGTCCTGACATCAGAGAATGGGTGTCTTCTCAGAAGGCCGCAGCAGCAGCAGCAGCTTTCCCGCCCTACAGAGCGCTCACTACAAGCCGGCTTTGGGTTAGGCGCGCCACCCGTGTAAGTCCCCGGGAAGCGGCGGTGCAACGCCCCCCCCCAACGCCCCGTCCCGCGCGCTCGCAGCCATTGGAGGGTGGGCGCTTGCTAGGCCGGGTGCCGACACGCCCTTTCCGCGCTGCGACGGGCGGCAGGGGGAGGAGAGGGTGCCCGGTGAGTACTGGAGGGAGAGGCTCCAGCCCAGCGCCGCCTGCCCGCCAGCAGACCAGCAAGCTCCTCTTTGCGGCGGGCGCCCCACGCGCCTCTCGTGCGCGCGCTCCCAGCCCCGCCCGCGTGAGTAGGACGCTCGGCCGCCAGAGCGCGCCCTCCCCGCGCCCCCGCGGCGGACGCACGGCCGCGAGCGCGCGTGCGCCCCTCCGAACGTCCCCGGGAGCCCAGCCAGAGCGAGCGCCGGGGCCGGGCGCGCAGGAGTGAAAAGGAGGCGGCGGCCGCGGCTGTGAGCAACAGATCCGGACGCTGCGAGCAGACCCGCTCTCTGTTGGGCAATTTTTTTTTAATTGCAGAAATATTTATTAAATTGGAAAATCCTGCATTTTTCAATGGCGCTGGCCCCGGGTCAGCGGGCGATTTTCTCTGCAGCAAGATGGGCTTTGCCCTTTCCGTAGTGGGCACCAGTGGTGGCCTGATTGTCAGTCTTCTCCCGGCATTTTTAAGGCCAGGAGCCGAGCGCTGCTTGTAGGCAAATACCCTACAGAGCAGTTTGGCTTTTAAAATTATTGTTGTTATTATTTTGGGCAGAGAACAGTCGGTCTGGTGCACCCCATCCTCGCTGCAGAAGAAGCTGCGAGTCTGAGGTGGTCTCTCGAAGGGTGAAATTCCTCCCGGGGTGAGCGTGTCCCTGCCCCGCGCGCAGTCCAGCGGCCCCGCGTGTGTGCTCTCGCCCTGCCGGCGCCGGGAAAATGGAGGCTGTGATTGAGAAGGAATGCAGCGCGCTCGGAGGCCTCTTCCAGACCATCATCAGCGACATGAAGGTAGGACGCCGGGGGTGCGGCTGCGGCGCCGGCTGCCGCGCGCTGACCTCGCCGCCGCGCTTCGCCTCCACCCCGGGCCGGCCGCCCGGCCCTTCCCTGCGCCGTGGCTACCGGCCACCTGCGGGAGCTCCCCGGCCCGGGTGTCACCTGCTCACCCGGGGTGCTGCTCCGGGCTCTGCTGGGTCACTGGGCGGGCGACTTCTCTGGGGGGTGTCGGCTGTCCCACTCCATCTCCCCGCTCATTGTCCCAGGGGGCGGCACCAGCTCTTCCCCGGCGGCTCAGGGCACCGGCTCCAAGTTTTCCATTGTCTGTCCCTGAACTGAGTGTCTGGGTCCCGCGGGGGCTGGATGCCCAGGCGGACACCTGATTCCCCCGGGCACGGGGTGGGGGCGCCTGGCGCGGTGGTGGGGAGGGAGGGGAGCTCTGCCCGGCTGCAGGAAGGAGTCTCCCAGCCTAGGAGACTGAAGAGGAAAAGCCAGTCCCCCCTTGGCCGTCAGGTCTACTTGGAGTGGGGGATCTGAGCAAATTAGTTATTAATTGGGCCGTTTGGAAGCTGGCGAAGGTGTGCGTGCTCTCCCTCTGCCCTCCTGCGGGGCGCGGGGCTGGAGTTCCCCGGGCAGCCTTGCAGGGGCTCCGCCTTCCCCCAGCTGTTACTCTAGGCAAGATTGGGGTCCCCGAAAAAACCGTATCCCGCCCTCCCAGACCCAAACGGACACAAACTCTAGGTTTTCTCTTGGAAGGGTTGTGAAGATGGTTGTGTGTATGCGCGCGTGCGTGTGTGTGTGTGTGCGCGCGCGCGTGTGGGGGCGGGGAACGACACCCTGGTTTTTTCCTGCAAAGGGTGGGACTGGGGATAACCTGATCCTCGGATGTGGATTTTCTAGTGCATAGAGATAGACTAGGGCCCCGTGTTATTTATCCAGAGGAAATACAACCAGCGGCGCGAGCTGGCTGGAGGTGGGAATTGGGGGCGGTGGGAGAAATTATTTTTTTAATGTGTATTTAGGGAGCTTCTCTTTGGCTCTGGCCCAGCCCCAGTTTGCCTCAACAGATCCAGATCCGGGGAGGTGGTGTTTAATTAAAAGCTCGCTTCCAAAACGAGTGGGCAGGTTTGGAAAGCTGTGCAGCCAGTGGGTGTGGACAGCCCCTCTTCAGCCGCTGCCTGGGCGCCTGGAGGAGCTTTTGTCTGATGAAGTGTAAGGTTTAGAGAGGCTTCGTGCCTCGGAGATGGACTTTGGGGAGGAATGTTCAGCTGTCATGGCCTGCTTCCACCTTTCAAAACCAACTGCCACCTCACCCAGGGTGAACTTTACCAAGGTCCCTCTGTCCTGGTTTTGTCTATTTTGAAATCCTTCTACAGATCTCGTGCCTTTTGTCAGAAATTGTCCTTAGTGTAGCATAATCTGCAGCCAGACTCTGCTTGCCCAGGAATGCTTACAATCCAGACACTTGGAATTAGACGGATTATTCCATGTTCAAAGACAGCCCCTTTTCTTCTGTTGCTCCCAGTGCACACTGAATTAATGAAGTAGTCTTTTGAGACAGAGATGGGTCCTCCCTCCTTGGGCTCTGGCATTCATTTTAAACTTAAATTGTACACATCCTAGAGTCAAACAAGATTTGGTTTGAGGCACTTACGGTGCATTCTGATCTCGTGGGGAGGAATTTGAAATAGGTTGGTAAAGCCCTTGTGTTTTTTTTGAGGAGATAAAGGGTATTTCCCACCCCTCAGTAGTTACAAGGAACCCAGTGGTCTGACCGATCTGTCCACTGCAGTCCCGGAGTGGTCACACCTGGAGTTTTTTCTCTCTTTGTTCTTTAATCCAGAATCCAGGCTTGGTTCTTCCCATTCACTGGTTTCAATCGAAAGCCCTTCAGAAGGTGACCTGCCCAAACCGTGGGCTGTCCTGGTTTCCACTAGCCATCCTGTGGCTGCATGGAAGTATGCCCTGGCTGGGGATTCCCGGGTGCCAAGGTGGTGGTTTTTCGCTTGCATCGTTCCAGTTAAAAATAAAGACATCTTCTTTAATGCCCAGTCACGGCGGAATCTAGAGTTTCTGTATCCTGACTTTCCCTTTGAGTTTAGTAGGTTTGTTTAATATCGTATGGGAAATCATTTATTTTAAAGTTTTTTTGTTTTGTTTTGTCTTGTTTTGTTTTTGGCAGTAAAATTTTAAAAGCAAGGTGGAGTGGGAGACTAAATCATGCCTTGGGTTCTGCAGAATTTTAGACTTTTGGAGACTTGAGAGAGAAGGAGAAAGAGGGAGTGTCTGATTTTCAAGATTGTTTATGCATAAGAAAATTCCTGAATTTTTCTGGGACTTTTCTTCTTTAAAGACTTCACCATGGATTGGATGACAGTGACATGTTAAATGGAAATTAAAAATTAGAAAATTTGAGCAAATAGGATAAGCAGTGTATAGTGTGCAGGTGCATGAGGTCACCAGCAACAAAAGTCAGTTTTTAATATCTGAAATCAGCTGACTTTCTAATGACCTGCTTATCCTCTTTTTCTCTTCTTTAAATTCCCATAATGAGTTTATAATGCTTTTGGTCTCCTTTCTGTTTGGTCTGAGGGAAAACATAAATGTCGGAAACCCATTTGGAATGCCATCTTGATAAAAAAATTTTTAGGTTATTTTCTCAGAAGCGATGTTGGACTTGGTGAGGAAAGGATAAGGAAAGCGGTTTCATTAGGAGCATTTGGTTCTTCAAAATGTACAGCAGCACAGGAAGGGAGTCAATTTCCTCTTTGGAGAAAAAAAAAAAAGAAAACAATAAAAAAAGGGAATATTTCAAGGCCTGGCACCATCCGTCTTCTGAAACCAAAGAACCACAAGACATGGAAAAGCCAGAGAGAGGGGATTCTTTGTGCTTGCTTCTAATGATGCTTCATCTAAGTCCTTGGCTGACTAGCAGGGCGTGTGTTTTATCCTTTTCAGGGGGTGAGGTGTGGAAGAAATTCTGACTTTTTCTCCACGGGGGAGCAGCACCATGTAAAGCAAACAGCAGCTAGTAAATAATGTATCGATTCCTTGACGAGAGGAAGCCTGGTGGTTTGTTTCTTGTTTATTCTACCCTGCTGTGGTGGTGGTCACTAATGAACGGTGTTGTTGTGCAAAATCGCCTACTGGCTGCCTTTCCTCCCTTCCACGCAAATTACTAAATCACTGTTCAGATTGGCTGGTGTGAGTTGGTTCCAGAGGAAAGAGGAGAGAAGGTATTCCTGTGGCTGGAGGGAAGGGTCCATAGCTGGTTTGTCTGGGGAACAGTAGTCTGGAAGTGACTGTTGACTGCCTTCTGATGTGTAGACAGTGTTGACTGCATCAAGGAAAATTTGGAATCTTTCTGGAGATTCCTGGGAAGGGAGGGCTCCATGTCTCAAACAGCAGCTTTGTGCCTTTGCTTCTGAGTCACTGAACCAGCATTGATTTTGGTGATATCTGGGGAGTTCTTAAGACCAGGAGACTTCGCTGGCCAATATTGAGGACAGCTCACCCTGTGGATGTCTTTCTTCTTTTAATAATTAACTTGGTTTAAAAAAAACTAAGTCGGATGTCTAAAATCAAATACTTTCTTCACCCTTGTTGCTCAAGAATCAGCATGTTGAGAGCTGAACCAGGCCTGCTGTGGGAGAACTTTGTACTAGGTTAGGAGTACATAACGTGACTGGGGCAAAAAAAAAAACAAAAAAAAACCCAACTGCACCTGATTCCTCCACCCAATGTGTCACTTTAGACAGGGGTGTCCTGTTACCAGCACCTGTGCTGAGCAGAATAGAGGCCTTGTTCAGTTCCTCCCACCGCCCCCCCACCTGTGTTTGCCATCACTATCCTCGATTCTAAGTTCTGCTTAAAATTAGAACTGCTAAAGGGACTTCTTGAATTCCACAGAAATCTTTTTGTGGTTCGAAGCCACATGGTGATATTTTCCCTCTCTTACCATAAGATGGCGAATGTGGGTAGTGGGTCCAGCACTAGACAGTGATTTCAGGATTGGGTTTTTTTTCCCCCCTCGCTGCTTTGTTTTGGGGTTCCCATCAGGAGAGAAGTTCACTTCCTTGCTGTTTATGGAGGGTGATTATGTGGAAGGCCTTTTGCAAGGCTCTGCCCTTGGAGAACTCCTTGTCCTGTGGGCTGTAAACAGATAATCTCAATCCAATATGGTGGCCATGAAGGAAGGACTTGTGATTAAGCCTAGAGAAGAGCATCAGTCTCTGCAGAAGTTCCCTTGGAGGCTTCAAATAAGAGTTTTTTCCAGGAAGATACTGAAAACCCAGCCAAGGACTTAGCCAGGTGCTCTGAGGGAGGTGGGTTGCTCTCTGTAAACAGTGACAGCCACACAAAGGCAGGACAGGCAGAGCGCTTGTAAAGGACAGATGGGCCCCATGTTGCCTTTTCTCTTAGCAAGTGGTTGTATTTGGCCAGGGTTTTACAGCTTCCTCATTTTGGGCTCATGGGAGAAGAAGGTGAAGTAAAGATGTCATAAACTTGACAGCAGGAACTGCCTGGGATGGGTGCCCAGAGATTTAGGACCTCTTCTATGTAGATTCATCTTTTTGGTTTTTTGGGTGCCAATCTTGTTTGGAAATAGTTTCTGGTCTGGTTTGAGTGTTTCTTTGTGAAAACCCCTTCCTATTTAGTTTCTGTGAAACCCCTTTACTATTTAGTCAAAATTTTTAGAACTTCTAGCATGATGCTGTGAACTTTTACGTTCTGAAATTCCACAGTCTGTCATGCTCCAAATGAAGAACGGTCATTCCTAGGTCCTGGTTTGCACAGAAGGGAAGCTGAGTTTGGATTCTTCCTGTTCAGCCATGACCCACTCCTTACTAGAGTAACATATACTCATTCCATAGTATTTATTGAGCATCAGCGGTGTTGCAGGCACCAAACATGGCTTAATGATTTCAGCAAGTAAAAACATAGGAAATCTCATTACATTTGCATTTCAGATATACTAAAAAATTGTTCACTGTTGAAGTATGTTTCATGCGTGCTGTGTGTTCTCAGTTGTGCTCCTCTTGCCCTTTGAACTCTTCTTTTGCACCTCGGCCACATGGAAAAGGAAAGAAGCTAAAATGATGTTTGTCAATTTGGCTAGCTCACTTGAGGCTGTTAAAGTGCTTGGAGGGTGAAAAGGTTGAAACTATTGATTCATTAGATGCTTTACCTCCAATTTTCATCTCAGCTTTTTCCATTTTTGCAGGCATGGGTGGTGGATAGCTGGCAAGATTCCTTCTGTAATGAGACCATTTAGATGTTTGAATTGGGTATGGACAAATGAGGTCATTTTGATTTCCCCATGAATTCTCGGAACTACCTTCAGGACACTTTCCCCAAAAACCCACACCTCTGCAAAAACAAAGAAATACCTCACCCCAAACCTAGCAAAAGCTGAAGGACAGATCTAGCTGCCTAGGACATCAGACAAGAATTTTGTGGGGCTGTTTGAAGGGAACTAACGGACGCCGTGAGCGGTTTAATTCAGATTGGGAGATTGCACTGTTGATATGACTTTTATTAAGTAGCAAAGCAGAGAGGCAAAGGAAGTTGAGGGGGAAATTAATTGAGCATTAAGGAAGCCCATTGTCATGATTGCTGAGGTTCTCCCTTGAATTAGCAGTAGACTGCAGGTTTCTTCTGAGTATGAGCCACCAAGGCAAATCAGAAACAACCAAACACTTAAAAGTAGCAATTCCCAGCGCAGAATCCACTCCAGAGCAGCCCCTGTCTTGGTGCATGGGAGTCCTAGGCTTGCGGCTCTCTCATCTTGCCTGCTTCCCGATTTGGTTGGAGGTGACTGTTTTTACCCACTGAGCAAATGTGAGGGTTTGGGTTAAGAGTCTTTGGGGGCTGGGTATGGTGTCTCACCTGTAATCCCAGCACTTTGGGATCCTGAGGTGGGAGGATTGCTTGGGGCCAGGAGTTTGAGACTGGCCTAGGGAACATAGTGAGACTCTGTCTCTACAAAAAATGAAAATAAACTGAAAAATTAAAAGATGGTATGAGGAGCCACTGGGCACATAGGAGTTGCTCAGTGTTCACTCCATGTGGTGAGCAGGGGCAGGAAGGAACTTGGTGGGAATCTACTATGTGCTATGCATTGTGCTAAGAGCTTGGTATGCATGATTTCATGTCATCCTCACCCACCCCACTTAACAGATGGGAAAAGTGAGGCTTGAAGGGATTCAGTCACTTGTCTAAGGCCATGGGAAGGTGGAACTGGTAGTCAGACCTTAGCCTGTTTGACCCTAACACTGGAGTTCTTTAGAACATGCCTAAGGCAGGGAGTGGGGTGTGGATTTAGTCCTAGAAGAAGCACTTTACTTGCCTGAGTCTTACGGGAGGCTCCAGGAAGGAATTAGGGTCTCATCTCTGTGCCTGTAGCCAGGTGTGATCGTGCATGCCTGTAGTCCCAGCTACTCAGGAGGCTGAGGCAAGAGAATTACTTGAACCCAGGAGGTGGAGGTTGCAGTGAGCCAAGATCACGCCATTGCACCCCAGCCTGGGCAACAGAAACAAAAAAAAGAATATTTTCTTAATCTTACCCAAATCTGAATATAAAAGTACCTTCAGATAGTACTGAAGTTGTAAGCCTGCATCGCGATGCCTCCAGGTCTGTTATGGGGTGGGCAGCTCCAATTCGGCTGTCACCTTTGTGGAAATCGTTTCATTTATGATAATGTCAACACACTGTGGCTTCCTTCCCTCTCCCACTTACTAGCTTTTCCAGTAGACAACTTGGCATCCCCGTTTCTCATAGTTCTCCCTTAGTGAGCAGAGGGCAGAGAAGCCTTTGGGCCAGGCTTAGGCATGTCACCTTTGATGCCTGGACTTGTCCCCTCACGAGGCCCATGTAGTGTTCTAGTGACCACAGGTCTGGGAAGTCCCTAGGTCCCTGAGGCTGGCTGACTCTGAAAGCCTGGCAGCCCCCTCCCACTCCCATAATCATACGAATTAACTAAGTTCACCCAAAGTTCAAGTGACTCCTGAAAGAGAACTCCTTGACCTTGAACTTGTTTTGCGTCTAGCCCTGGACCTCTGTTGTTAAAGAGCATTCTGTGTTTAATCATGTCCCGGTGGCCCTTCTGTTCGGGTCGAGTCGGTAGAGCCATTGCAAGTGTGTGTTTGGAGAAGTGGATGGGCTCGCTGACTAAACTCCTTCCTATGTTGACTACTGGCGTATCTGGCCTTGGTCATAGGTTCTAAGTGGTTTTTCTTTTCCTGTCTAGTATAAGTGGGTGAAAAAAAAATCAGTTGAGTTGAGTGCCTTTTGAACTGTGTGTCTTTTTATTTTCTTGCTTTCTCTCAAAGCAATAGAAAGTTTCAGCTCGCTCAGCACCAGCAGTTTCCTGGGCATGGAGGTGGGCGGCAGGTTGTGCCTGGGTCGTCTCTACTGCCTACCAGGTGACAGGGGCTCCAAGGACTGGGGAAGTGTGTCTTTCCAGAAGAGGAGGTTCTAGGCAGGCGTACCTCCTTTGGTGGCATGGGTGTGGTTACAGAGCAGGGCCCACTGGGTTCCCTGGGAGCTTTGAGATACTGCTACCTGGGCCAGGTCTCTGATTAGTGCCCTGGGGTGTGTTCACGGCAGTAGGATTTCGAAAAGCACCCCAGGTAGTTCTAGTGATGGCCAAAGTTTAGAATCATCGAGCTGTAAGTTTTCTCTCAAATCCTTTTCTGGTTGGGCATGGAGCCTCACACCTGTAATCCTATCACTCTGGGAGGCCAAAGCGGGTGGATCACCTGAGGTCAGGAGTTTGAGACCAGCATGGCAAACATGGTGAAACCCTGTCTCTGCGAAAAATACGAAAATTAGCCAGATGTGATCGCACATGCCTGTAGTCCCAGCTACTCAGGAGGCTGAGGCAGAATTGCTTGAACCCAGGAGGTTGAGGTTGCAGAGAGCCAAGCCAGGAGGTGGAGGTTGCAGTGAGCCAAGATCACGCCACTGCACTCCAGCCTGGGCAACAAAAAGAGAGAGAGAGAAAAAAGAGTCTTTTCTTAATCTTACCCAAATCTGAATATGAGTACCTTCAGATAGTTGCACACCAGTGTGAATATACTTAACACTAACACTGAATTGTGATGCTTAAAGATGGTCAAGATGGTGCATTTGATGTGTATTTTACCACAATTAAAAATAAAAATTAAAAAACCTTAGAGTTAAACATTAAAGTAAATAAATCGAAACATAAACAGCAACAGAAGATCTTTAGAATACTTTGCTGTGATTTAATGATTCTGTCTGATGTGATTTTTTTGCAATGATGGAAATTGTCAAACACGGGAGCCACTCGCCACATGTGACTGTTGAGTACGTGAAGTGTGGCTAGTGCAGTCAGGGAATTGACTTTGTTTTTAGTCACTTTTAATTTGTTTCAATTTAAATAGCCATATATGGCTAGTGGCTACCGTACTGAACAGTTACAGATCTGTAACGTACCAGCTAGAAAACTAGAGTGTGCTTGCTTTGTAACACAGCTTTCTGCCTATCTTCTACCTTCTGCTGGCTACAACATTGCCCCTGAATCCCTCTATAGAAATTCTGGAGCTAGAGTTGACCTTGAAGTTAAAGGAATCTGATTTCACCCCCATGGGCAAGTTATTTAATCCTTCTGAGCCTTGGTTTCCTCTTGCATAAAATGGGTCTAATGAAGTATACCCACTAGATGTAGTTGTTGGAGGATTCTCAAATAAAACATTGCTTCTGAAGGTTTTCACTCATTGCCTGGCAAACGAGCACTCAAATGTTAGAAGCGGTTACTTTTCTGTCTTGTAGATTTGGGAATGAGGTATTTTGAAGTCTTCAAATCAGCGGAGTAATTATCTCCACCACTTCTTAGGGCAAACACTGCCCCACCCTTTATGGAGCTGTATTTAGAGCTTGCAGTGAAGCTGCAGGAAATGGAGAAGTTGAGTTTTTTTCTTGCTAAATAAATCACCCCAAGTTCCTGATGAAGGTCAACTAGCCCAGCAGGACCTATTTGCATTCTCTATTTGCAAACCCGACTGTTTGTGTATCAGGGAAGGAGAGGGTGGGGTACCTGGCGAGGGCATTTATAAGTCAGTTACACTGAGGGCCAGGGGAGGGGAGCTGCTTTATTAGAGTCATCTTTTCCCATCTACATCCTTTGAGTTCCCTCCTTTTTCTGGGGCAGCCACCAAGAAAAGTGGCCATCCTGCACCTCTAGCCTGTCCTATAGCAGCAGCTTCCCAAGTCTTGGCCACATCCGGGTTCTTCTCAGGGGCCCAATGTGGCAGTCCTGCCTTAGCCTTTTGTGTGATTTGGCCCCCGCTGAGTGTCTCGCTGTGTGTCCAGCGCTTCCTACCTTGGATCCCAGGCTTCCTTGAACACAGCCTGTGCTCCGCACTCCTGCTGTTGGTGCTGCCCTGTCTCTGCCATTGCTGCCTATTGAAATCTTTCTCATCCTTCAAGGCCCCATCAGACAGTGACCTTATTCTCTGGTTCCTCCTTTGCCCTCAAAACGGGATCACCCTTAAGCCATTTTTCACATTCTTTGTGACATTCTACCTAGTATTTATTATATCTTACCTTAAAAAGTGGTTGTCCTTGGCCGGGCGCAGTGGCTCATGCCTGTAATCCCGGCACTTTGGGAGGCCAAGGCGGGTGATCACGAGGTCAGGAGTTCAAGACCAGTCTGGCCAAGATGGTGAAACTCCGTCTCTACTAAAACACAAAAAAAATAGCTGGGCGTGGTGGCAGGCACCTGTAATCCCAGCTACTTGGGAGGCTGAGGCAGAGAATTGCTCAAACCCAGGAGGCGGAGGTTGCAGAGAGCCGAAATTGCGCCACTGCATTTCAGCCTGGGTGACAGAGCGAGACTCAATCTCAAAAAAAAAAAAAAAAAAAAAAGAAAAAAAAGTGGTTGTCCTTGGCCCTTGACACCTGGCTCTAGCACCTCTTAACTCTATTACTCTGAGCAAGTTACTCAAATTTGTGGAGCCTTGATTTTCTTACCTGTAAAATGGGAGAAGAGGTGAATGATCCTTCCCTCTTAATGTTGTTATTAAATAAAGTAAAAGTCGAGGGATTAGCAGAAAATAAGTGCTAAATAAATGCTCATATCTATTTGAGCTATCTTAGGAATTCCTGGCAGAGTCTTCTGCTGTTAGTGGCACTCAGATGTTTCAAAGAATAGAAGCAACTTAGGGCTTCACTTTGATAATTTGGTAGAAACAGGTGCAGTGCTTTTCATCATTCAACACAGAAGTAATTTGAGAGAACACAGTATGTGTATTCGTCAGATATGATGACATGCCTATTGTGTGCCAGGTGCTGCTGGGGGATGGAGGAACACCTGTGGACAGTATAGACACAGTCTCCCAGATTCAAGCCCCCTCAGTCTAGGAGAGAGGAAGGCAGGTAATTAGAGTTCAGTGTAATCCACATCACCATAGAGATCAGCCCAAGATTGTGTGGGGCCCCTGGGGAGGGCCTCTGATTCCCATTTAGAGTGAGAGTACAGAGTCCAGGAAGGCTTTTGCTCTGGGTGACACCCATACTGAGAACTGAGTTTCATTTTGCTTATTTAAAAAGTATTTAGGCTGGGTGTGGTGGCTCACACCTATGATCCAGCACTTTGGGAGGCCGAGGCAGGAGGATCACCTGAGGTCAGGAGATCGAGACCAGCCTGGCTAACGTGGTGAAACCTTGTTTCTACTATGACTACCAAAAATTAGCTGGGCGTGGTGGCGTGTGCCTGTAATCCCAGCTACCTGGGAGGCTGAGGCAAGAGAATCGCTTGAACCCAAAGGCAGAGATTGCAGTGAGCTGAGATCGCACCATTGCACTCCAGTTTGGGCAACAAGAGCAAAACTCCGTCTCAAAAAGATAAAATGTATTTATATGCAAACCAGGCACTATGCTAAGTGCTAGACACAAACTTATTTAATCTCCCAACCACTCAGCAAGATAGTCTTAGTAACTCTTATAATTCCCATTTTACAGATGGGGAAACTAAGGTACAGAGCGGGTAAGCCATTTTCCCATGTCATACAGCTAATGAGAGGCACAGTAGGGAGTTAGTTGAGTCCAGGCAGTCTGGCTTCAGGGTCGCTTCTTCACTGTTGTACTGGGTTGTCTCTTGCTCTTGCAGCCTAGCATTTTAGATTCTGTAACAGATGTATTTCATTTATCTCCTCGATTGCTCTATTTGTACCGTTAGGACTCGGGATGAGACAGATAAAACACAAAAATCTAGACTCCTCTCTGAGCTTCTTCCGGAAGCTCTTGGGGTCTCCCTCTAATTAAAGAGGATTGTGCCCTGGCCCTGGAAGTGAAGTTGTTGGACTGGGCCAGTGCAGTAATTGGGAGCGGCTGAGGTTTGAGACTAAAGTGTGCAATAGGGTTGTCCAAGGTGACAGCCACACGACACATGTTTGTTTTGCTGGAGAAACCCTTCTGTTAAGGATCGCCCCAGTAACCGCTCTGCACCACTAGTGATTGAGTGCAAAGCAGGCAGCGGGAAGATGTTTGCAGTAGGACGCTGGAAGAGCTCCGGATTAGTTCCCAGGGAGACCTCCCTTCTGAGGCCGGGCTCCTCTCCTGCCGCTGAGCACGCAGCCATTAAGGAAGTCTTTGAGTTTGGTTTAATGGCCCCTCTTTGTTTTGAAGTGACTGTTTACTGAACCTTCAAAGCCAACTCGGCAGCAGGATGTGATTGAGGGCCTGAATAATTGGATGAGGCACCCCAATAGGAAGCAGGGAGTGGGGAGCAGAGCCAGGACTAGCCGCAACAGCCAAGCCCTCTGTCTGAGCCTCCGCTGGGGGGACTGAGGCCATCCTGCAACCAGAAGTTGACCTGGAGCGGGGGTCCCCTGGAACCTGGCCTCTTTGATGTCGTGCTGGTCTTAATTAGGAACACCCTAATTAAGTCACTGAGCAGGAAGCTTTTTTTCTAAAAAAAAAAAAATTAGCAAATGTTTTGAGAGCATTTCATGAGGGATTACTTCTCAAAGATTATGTAAGTAATGTAAAGTTAATGGAAGAAAAACTAGAAACTTCAGTTAAGTAAAAAATAAGTCACCCACAAGCCCTTGATGAGAAAGTGGGTTATGTACACACTCATAAGAGTGCACGTTTTCAGCAAAGGGTCAGGCAGCCTACGCTGTGTCAGAAACTTCTTTCTTCACTTAGCGGTCTGGCGTCCTTGCCTTTCCATGTGTATAGTTGTTAGCAGTGTCAGTGTTAATGGCTGTGTGCTGTTGCACTGCTTTGTATGTCTCTAATTAATTCCTTTGTTCAAAACGCATTTAAGAAGCTACTAGTGCTAGGTTCTAAGTGCTGGGAATAGCAGCGAACACGATGGACACAAATCCCTGCCCTCCTGAAACTTATATTCTAGTAGAATGAGGCGCGGGTGAAGGAGACACACGGAGTAAGTCAATTCTCTTATATAGCAGAAGGATTACGTGCAATGGGGAAAAAGCACTGTTGCTGTTTTTATTTTTTATTTTTATATATATTTTTTGAGATGGAGTCTCGCTCTGTCCTCCAGGCCAGAGTGTGCAGTGGCGTGATCTTGGCTCACTGCAACCTCCACCTCCCAGTTTCAAGCGATCCTCCTGCCTCAGCCTCCTGAGTAGCTAGGACTATAGGCACGCACCACCATGCCTGGCTAATTTTTTTTTGGTATTTTTAGTAGGGATGGGATTTCACCATGTTGGCCAGGCTGGTCTCAAACTCCTAATTGCAAGTGATCTGCCAGCCTCTGCCTCCTGAGATTGTAGGTGTGAGCCATCGCACCCGGCCTGTGGCTGTTTTCAAGTAGAGTGGTTAGGGAGGGCCTCACAGAGAAGACGATGTTAGAACAGTAACTTAAGAACTTTGGAGACGTGGGCAGGGGTGGGGGCAGTGTTGAGGGCAGGGGAAGAGGAGCAGGTGAAGAAGCTTCGATGTGGAAGCCAGTGTCTTCGTCATTTGTGTTTAGGTGGCATCCAGGTTTTTTTTTTTTTTTTTGAGACAGAGTCTCGCTCTGTCACCCAGGTTGGAGTGCAGTGGCGCCATCTCAGCTCACTGAAACCTCCATCTCTCGGGTTCAAAGCGATTCTCCTGCCTCAGTTTCCCCAAGTAGCTGGAATTGCCTGTGAAACCATACGCAGCTAATTTTTTGTATTTTTAGTAGAGACGAGGTTTCACCATGTTAGCCAGGGTGGTCTTGATCTTCTGACCTTGTGATTCGCCCACCTTGGCCTCCCAAAGTGCTGGGATTACAGCCATGAGTCACGGCGCCCAGCTGTTTTTTTTTTTTTTTAAACTAATAATAAACAATCCTACAATGAGTACATCCTTGTGGCTAGGCATTGATTTCCATCAGTGGTTTCCCCTGAAGGATTTTTTATCCTTGGTCAAAATGTGTGTGTTTTTCAAGGCTTTTGAAACCCATTACCCAAAGCCTACCACAAAGCATGTCTCAGTTCCCCATTCCCATGCATCAGTGCTCACCACTATGGATTACATCTGAAGGAGCTAGGCGTGGACACTAGGACCAAGCTGATGCACCTGCTTCCAAGGGCGCAAAGGGACATGTGGCATCTTATCTAGTGCAGTGATTCTCAAATCTTGCTGTGTGTAATTTTGAGCAAGCAAGAGTGTCCCTGGAGAGTGGGTTAAAATGCAGATTCCCTGGCCCCATCCCAAGAGAGTTTTTGTTGATCTGGGGTGGGGCTTAGAATCTGCAGTGTTAGCAAACACTTCAGGTCATTCTCTGGTAGGTGTTGCTGAGATTGCACCAGGAGTAGGTGGAAGTGGGGGTGGCTCCTGGGCCCCCTGAGCCGTTGAGAGCCTCCTCTGCAGCTCCTGAAGTATGTAGGAAGCTATCTCCTGCTCATGAGTCCCCACCCCTGACTCCACCACAGAAACACCTGGAATGTGATCAGGCAGACATTTAAAATGAGTTCTGTGCCTAGACGGAGCATGATCTCGGCTTCCTTTCCTTTGCGTGTTCTGTCTTTTGCAGGGAATGCTTCCTCCCTCTTTCTTTTGTTTCTCTTTGCCAAGAAAATTCCCATTGATCCTTTGAGACCAAGGAGAGGCATTGGCTCACTCTGGGAACTGCACTGTCCAGCACTTTATATCTCGAGTATGCTGCCCTTGGGGCTTTGGGATCTGCAGTTCCACAGCTGGTAGCTTTACTACCAGACTAAGTTCCTCAACGCTTTGGTCTCTTCCTCTCTATGGCTCACCCCTCGCTCAGTGCCTGCACATAGTAGGTGCCTATTCATGGCCTAATCAGGGTAACTGGCACTGTATGTTGAGTCATCAAAGCAGAGTTGAGTTCTACTTGCTAGTCACCCTTCTAAGCACTTGTCTTTATTCCCATCATCCTATAACCATCATTTGAGGCAGGGACTGCCATTAGCATCCTTTGCAGATGAAGTCAGGGTGGCGCCAGGTGATTAAGTCACTTGCCCAGGGTCACCCAGTGAGTACCTCTGAAGTTGGCAGGTGGACTCTAGAGTCAGGCTCTTAACCAGTAGGCCACACAAGGCCTTTTAGGCTCTGGAATATGGCTGTACCTCAGCGCCCTCTCTCCAGGCAAGACAAATGACATTCCATGGAAAGAAACTAAAAAACCCACAAAGACTATAGAAATAATAAATACAGTTATCACTTTTTTTAATTTATTTTTTTGAGATGGAGTCTCGCTCTGTTGCCCAGGCTGGAGTGCAGTGGTGCAATCTCGGCTCACCGCAACCTCTGATTCCCGGATTCAAGCTATTCTCCTGCCTCAGCCTCCCGAGTAGTTGGGACTCAGGCATGTGCCACCACACCTGGCTAATTTTTGTATTTTTAGTAGAAACAGGGTTTCACCGTGTTGGTCAGGTTGATGTTAATCTCCTGACCTCATGATCCACCCACCTCGGCCTCCCAAAGTGCAGTTATCACTGTTTTTTGGTGGTTATCACTGGTGGCCTCTGACTCTTTACTGGCCCCCAGCGCACCCCTAGAGCCTGGGGTGGAAGTTGAGGTCACCTTGGAAGTGCTGTCTGTCTCTGTCCCAAAGGGGAAATCTTCGTGGAAGATGGCAGAGCACACAAAGTGTGTACAGTGCAGCAAGGCCAGTGCCTGCCCAAGGGTACATGTGACAAGTTCATCACGCTGCCCTTGCCTGGGAAGAGGTCACAGTTTAAAAGGGAATATGGACCAAAAAAAGTAAGGAAGAGAAAAAATTAAACAGCAGCAAAAAAAAAAAAAAAAAAAAAAAAAAGAAAAAACAAAAAAAAAAGTGAGAAAGAAAAGAAAGAACAAGAAAAGGGAATATTGGATGAATACAGAGGTGTGTGTGTATGCAGGGGACCGAAACCTCAAACATGATCCTCTCTAGGGGGAAAGGGTGTTTGCATGTCTGTTCAGGGAGTTGGAGAGACTGGCCCCAAGAGGAACTAATCCCTAAAAGGCAGAAGTAGTTTCGGAATTGGGTGGAGGCAGGTCAGAGGGGGCACTTCCGGGGAAGAGAAATGGGTGAGTGTAAATGGACCAATATGGAGTCATGCTTAGAAGGCCTAGCATTTCATAGGGTGTGCCAGCCACTAGGTGTTTTGCTCAGGTTCAGTATCTAATGTGGAAATTGATGGGAATAAACATGTGGAGCGATAGCTTTGGCCTCTGATTAGGAGGATAAAGGTTAGAGGGTAGATATTTATTATTCTGGGGAAGATTAAAGCTATACAAATATTAGGTAAAAGCAACCAGAACTCAATATTGAGTTCCCAGGTCTCCAGATGTGGAGAATCAGTCTTAGGTGAACCCACTGGACAATTTTATTTTAAAAAGAACTGGGCAGGCTGGTAGTGGTGGCTTACACCTGTAATCCCAGCACTTTGGGAGGCCAATGCGGGCAGATCACTTGAGGTCAGGAGTTCAAGATGAGGCTGTGCAACGTGGTGAAATCCCATCTCTACTAAAAATACAAAAAATTGGCTGAACATGATGGCACGTTCCTGTACTCCCAGCTCTGCGGAGGCTGGGGCAGGAGGATCACTTGAACCTGGGAGGCAGAGGTTGCAGTGAGCCAAGACGGCGCCACTGTACTCCAGCCTGGGCAACACAGCAAGATTCCATTTCAAAAAAAAAAAAAAAAGGAACTGGGCAAACTTAGGAGCAGTTAATGCAGTTAACCGGACGTGAGGGCAAACCCTTCCCTGACCTTGGGCAAATGACTTACTCTTTCTGTGCCTGATTTTCCTATGGTTAGTAGGGAAGTGTTAAATGTCTGTTCTACCAAGCGCCCTTTCAGCATTGTTGTGAAAGACCTTTGTACTCTGGAATGCAGCGTCCACGGGGGGGCGGCGCTTTCAGTGCCCATCATGAAGTCAGCTCAGACTCCCACATGGCAGGTTTTTACCTTTGAAAACTTGGCCATACAAATGTCAGGTGTCCAGTGATGCAGGCAGTGACTTACCATAAACCTCTTCCTCTCTCTTTTGATAGGAGAAACTATCTGAAATAATAAAAGAAATGTCATGGCAGTAAAAGTTGGGGGGGCGGGGGCAAGGCGGAGCACCATGGCTCATGCTTGTAATCCCAGGACTTTAGGAGGCCAAGGCAGGCACGTAGCTTGAATCCAGGAGTTTGAGACCAGCCTGGGCAACAGGGCAAAACCCATCTCTACTAAAAATACAAAATTTAGTCAGGCGTGTTAGCGTTTCCCTGTAGTCTCAGCTACTTGGGGGACTAAGGCAGGAGGATCACTTGGGCCTGGGAAGTCAAGGCTGCAGTGAGCTGATATTGTGACACTGCACTCTAGCTTTAGTGACAAAGCGAGACACTGTCTCAAAGCAAAAGACAGGCCAAGCACAGTGGCTCACACCTGTAATCTCAGCTCTTTGGGAGGCTGAGGTGGAGGATCACTTGAGGTCAGAAGTTCGAGACCAGTCTGGCCAACATGGTGAAACCCTGTCTCTACTAAAAATACAAAAATTAGCTGGACATGGCATGCACCTATAATCCCAGCTATTTGGGAGGCTAAGGCAGGAGCATCTCTTGAACCCTGGAGTCAGAGATTGCAGTGAGCCGAGATCTCACCACTCCACTTCAGCCTGAGCGACAGAGCGAGACTCCATCTCAAAACAAACAAACTCAAAATTGGAGAATGAGCTGAATTTATGGGATGAAAAAGGAGGGGGATTCTGTTTTTCAAGAAATGTGGAGCATGGAACACATACACACATTTTACAACAGTTAAAAAATAGAACCAAAAACCTAGCTGTGGTTGAGCACCCTAAGGTAGTAGTGCCCTAAGGGGTGCCATTGTAGGGGGAGGTGGCCAGTGCTGTCCAATAGAACGTTCTGCAGTGATAGAGATGTTCTGTGTCCATGCTGTCCAGTACGGTAGCCGCTAGCCACTGCAGAGCACTTGAGGTATGGCTAGTGGGCTGAAAAACTGAATTTTAAATTTTATTTAATCATACTTTAAATAACCTCATGTGGGGCCCCCCTGTTGGCAGCTCAGGATAGAAAAAAGGAATACTTCCCGGTGGAGAACTTAAGAAATAAAATGACTTGCAAGATATGGTTGACATATTTGTTTAGTTCTTTTTAAGTGGAGACACCCAGATGTCAGAAAACAGCCCGGGCATCCAACCCAGTAATTCAGGAGAAGGAAAGGCTTGATATCCTTGATTTATTTGGTTAGGGTGTTAATAGTTACCAGTGGAGCAGTTTGCGAGGGGAGATGGACAGATGGATGGAGGGGGCACCTTTTGTGGTTCAGTCTTCCTTTTCATAGGCATATTTATTGCGGGTGCACTTGGGCGAGTGGGTGAGGGTGGGCGGGCAAGGAAGCAACCATTGATTATCCCCAAGGCTGTCATCTGCTTGATGGACAGGGATAATTAGTGGATTAGGCAAGCCCCAATCAGAGAATAAAAGCCCAGGAATGGTATTTATGATGGATGGGCTTACCCGGTGCCTTTCATCTGAGGATCTTAGGAGCCCTTCATCTCGCAGGCTTGGGTGGGGAAGGGTGGTTTTGGGGACAAAGCTGTGACAGGCATTCACAGGCCCTGTCATCCCACACGCCCACTTCTGGAAGCTGAGCAGATTCCTGCCTCATGCTTGAAGAAGCAGGGAGTCCATAGTCGTTCCAGCGTAGGTCAAAAGGTGCTAGCCTCCTCTGGAAGCTGCTTTACCCTGAAGGCTGAGCTCATCCAGGGTATATTCAGTGGAAGAAGAGGAAGGATGCTGTTAGCTGCGTTCCTCACATTCGCCCTGCTGAGGTCTCTGCAGACCTGGGAAGGGGTTGTGGCATCAGGGGTGGCCGTGGCAGCAGATTTAAGAGCCCCTCCCAGATTGACTCTGTTGATCACCTGGTAGAAGAAGATCAGTTTGTGTGTTCACAGAAAACCTAGATGAGGTAAAATTACCCATAATCATACCACAAGTGCCAACACTGTGAACATCTCGGTGCATTTCTACCAGGCATTTTTCTACACAAGACGTTTCTCTTTGTTATGTGTTTCGTGTTTTCATGCTTTTTTTTTTTTTTTTTTTTTTTTTTATGAGACAGTCTTGCTCTGTCACCAAGGCTGGAGTGCAGTGGTGTGATCTTGGCTCATTGCAACCTCTGCCTCCTGGGCTTTAATGAACCTCGTGCCTTAGCCTCCTAAGTAACTGGGATTACAGGTGTATGCCACCGTGCCGGGCTAAATTTTTGTGTTTTTAGTAGAGATGGAGTTTTGCCATGTTGCCCAGGCTGATCTCGAACTCCTGAGCTCAGGTGATCCATCCGCTTCCGCCTCCCAAAGTGCTGGGATTACAGGCGTAAGCCACTGCGCCCAGCCTCATATTTTCTTTTCCATGTGGTTGGGCGTCCTGACCATTTCTAGGGTGGCATTACAATCCCTCTGAACCATCTGCAGTTGTAATCAGGTGCCATGTGTGCGGGGACCCTTGTCCTCTGCTCTACCTTGTGTGGGCTCCTCTAGGACCCACATATAAAGCGAGACCCAACCTCCTGTCTTAGCCACTCTTTGCAGCCGGGGGCTGGGCTGGGCTGGAGGCTGGCTCTATTCATGTGGTTACTTGCACTTTCCAGAATCAGAGAACACTTGGACTGCAAAGTCAGATCTGGCATCCAATTGCAGCCTGGAGCTCTCTGCTCCAGCCTCTCTGGGCATTAGTTTCCTCAGCTCTAAAATAACAGTAGCACCTGCCTGCCTGGGCTGCTGTGATCATGCAGTGAGAATGCAGGTCAGGCTGAGCTCCTTAGAGACTGGTCTGCGGACCAGGAGCAGCAGCAGCATCTCTCAGACTAAACGGCCCCACCTTGACCAAGCGAATCCGAACCTGCCTGTCTGCAAGCTCCCCAGGTGATAGATACGTAAATTATGGCTTGGGAAGGGCCAGTATATATACTTGGCGCCTGGCAACTCTTTAGAAAGTGGTGATGCTTCATGATGATGGTGATGACAGTGATGCTTGTCAAGGTGAACAGAGATACTTGGGAAGTTACCTGGCTGGTCATATACCCCACAGCTTGAATTCTCAGCCAGATCCACGGGTGAGCCAGCCTCTGTCTGGCACCTCTGAGCAGAACAAAGGCCTTTGAGCTGGAACTCCACTCTCTAGAACCTCTGCCCTGCTGGTTCCTATTTGATTCTCCCCTGAACTGAATTCCTCCTCCTCATGTGAGTCCTCCCTAGCTCTGTGGCTCCTCCCCACTTGCCCTTTCTCTGGCGGCCACAGTCCCCGGCCCCTCTCTGTTCCTTGTGTTGCCATGTGGTGTCAGATTCCATCAGCTGTCCCAGTGGGGCTGGGCTGAGAGAGGCAGTTGCTGCATTATTTATGGAGCACCGGTCACCAGCCTGCTGATGAGTTACACACAGTTATTCTCTGTCCGGTGTGTGGGATGCCGTCCTGGGTCTCCGTTTAATACAAAACAAAACGAAGCCAAACAAGAACTCAAGCCAGAATGGCTGTTAGCCGACTCCTGTACCTTGTATTAGGCAAATGGCCTGCCCAAGGTCCTGGCTCTGGGGAAAGTGGAGGAAGAGGAGGAAGATGAGGAGAGGCACTTGGGGATGTCTCCCAAGCTCCACTTTGAGGATGGGGTGGGAGGCCAAGTTGTGGATTTGTCTAGGTGGCCACCAAACTCCTCAGTCGAAAGAGATTTAGAAGGCCTTTCTCTTAATTAAAACTAAGAAAATGACTTCATTATTTTCCTCTCTCTCCCAGGATCCAGAGTGACACCAGGTATGTGACCATTAGCCAGGTTCTCCTGTCCCCTGGCTGGTCTGGAATTTATGTAACTCACTGTCTGAATGAAGGGTACCCTGGTCTTCCTCGGCTGACCCAAAGTCCCACCCTGGGTCTTGCCCTGGAAGGCAGCCCTTGCCCACCTGGGCCTCTTTGCCCATGTCCTGCCTGGAGGAGTGGCCAGCATAAATGTGCCACTCCAGTGTCCCTTGAGAGAGCTGGCCGGTGTCCCCTGCCTCCCTTTGTGTCAGCTGCACCTCCTGCCCAAAGAACTTTTCCTTCCTCCCTTCATTTCTCTGTCGTTGTCTCACAGTCCAAAGGGGAAGCCCTCAGCCTCATGATAGCAGACTGTATGATGTGACAAGGTGGGGAGTAGGCACAGCTAATCCACAGGGTAGGTGGGAGGGGCTGTGTCAGAGAATGTTCCAGAAGAGGTGTCACAGTTGGGTAGTGACGGCTGAGTAGGAGTTTTCAAGATTGCTGAATCCGATCCCTGGAGGTTTGAAGAGAAGCAGGCACAGGGTGTGGTGTGTGTGGAGAGTGTGGATGAGGTCATGTCTTCAGGGAAGCCCCATCTCTCACTCAAGGAAGCGAGACTGCTGTGCAGTTTGATGGAGGGAGTCCTCTTTACACGCTTGTAAACAAACTGGTTTTCTCTTCCCTTTTCTTTAATAGGGGCCTTTTCCCTTCTCAGAACCCACTGTAATCTAAGTTCTATTTTCAACCAGCGCACTGCCAAGGGTTCCAGAAACTCCCTGCCCTCCTCTCCAAAGAAATTCAGGGGTCTCCTGGAGGAGGAGCGGCTTCTCATTTTGCCTCGTGACTCTGGACTTGGCAGAAGCTGGGGTCGCAGCGGGAGTTTTGTTTTCTTTGATTTGGGTCTGTCTGGAACGTTGTGAAGCCTTTGTGTGTTCTCGGGTGACATCTGCAGTGGGGTCTGTGTTGAATCGTTTTCATGGCTCTGGGAGTGCATTCCGAGGGATTTCCTCAAATGTGGACAGCTCAGCCAGCAACCTCAGGAACAATATTTCTGGGACTTCTTGGTCGATGGGTGCAGATGCAAAAACAAAGTTGCTTTCTAAAAGGGCCATAAGCGCTTCCAGTGTCTCGGGTTGCAGGTTTCTTTGGAAACTTGAGTATGGTTTCCTTTATGGAGTCTTGCTGTCAAAAATTCAGGACTTTTTCTCTGTTGCCTTTCAATCTTTCTACAGTTACATTCTTCCTCCCTCTAAGCTTGAATTACTATAGTAAAACTGCTCTCAGGTGGGTAGAAAGTTCTTCTTTCCTTGAAAGAAACTTCCAAAAAAATCTGGAACAACCTAACATCACCTTGCCTTTAAATTTTAATAACATTTACTCACTTTTTTTTTTTTTTTCATTTCTTAACAAGGAGGTTTTTGTCTTCTGTTCTTAGAAGTGGATTTTTTTTTCTTTTTTTAGAATCTATTAAATTATATATTGCCTAAAACAGGTGGGCCTGACTGTCTTTGATAGACTGTCAAGTATCATTAAGTCAGGAGCAAGCTGCTTTGGGCAACCTTCTGGCTGGGTGGGTGTTCGTAGGTGGGGAGCTGTTAGCTGTACCCCTTGAGTAGAAAGGGGACCCCTCCTTTTGTTGCTAATTTGGTAAAGACTGAAATGGGGCTCCAAGTGGAGGTAGATAAGTTTTTTCAGTGGTTTGAGTAGTCATCTTTTTCAGGCACATTCATCTCGGGGGTTGAGTACTCCACCCTGTCATTTGCTTAGCAGGCAGCACAGAAATCGTCTGACGTGGAGCACCCAGCTGCCTTGGTCTGTTTCTGCCTAACTGTGGTTCACTAATAGGGAGATGCAGAATGTTTTCCACATTAGCTAGTTCCACACCAAGGAGTCAGAAAGTAGGTTCCAGTCTAGATGGACAGTCTGACTTAGATTTTAAAATCTGTTCCCTACGCGTCCTAAAGGAGATTTCTTGGAGTCTATGGCCACTTGAATCCCTCATATCAAATGTCTGTTCAACACGTCCGGTGTGCCGGGAACTGCATCGGGCACTTTCTGTATATGACCTCATTCGTTCCTCACCCCAGCCGTGTGAAGACGTGAGTCCAACCCATTCCGAGGTCAAATGACTTGCCCAATGTCACATAGCAAATGGGAGAGCTCAGGTTCAATCCAAGAGATTGGGCTTCTGTGCTTGCATTCTTTCTTCTTCTCCTTTGTTCTTTCAGTGTTCAGTAATTGGTGGTGTTCATAATGGCGATGGAATTATTTGTTTTGGTTGTCATCTTTATAAGGGAACAATCCCTGAGAGGTGAAATGATTTCCCCTAGTCCATGCCTGGCAGGGCTGTGACTAGACCTCAGGACCCAATGCCCCCTGCCCAGGCCTCTGCCCAGTTCTGCATGTTCTCAATGAACATTCCTCACCTCTTTCTTTTGCTTTTTTTCTTTGAGACAGGGTCTTGCTCTGTTGCCCAGGCTGGAGTGCAGTGGCACAATCATGGCTGACTGCAGCCTGGACCTCCTGGACTCAAGCCAGTCTCCCATCTCAGCCTCCTGAGTGGCTGGGACTACAGGCATGTGCCACAGCTCCCAGCTAGGTTTTTTTTTTTTTTTTGTATTTTCGGTGGAGATGGGGTCTTGCCATGTTGTCCAGGCTGGTTTTGAACTCCTGGGCTCAAGTGATACTCCTGCCTCAACTTCCCAAAGTGCTGAGATTATAGGCGTAAGCCACCACGCCTGGCTGGCCCACCTTTTTCTTAAGAAATATTTTGATCATCTTAATAATACTTCTCCAGGACACCCCGGATGGGAGTGGTTGGTGTTTGGGAGAGGAAGGCCTGGCTCTCTGGTCCTTCTTCCTTGTGTACCTGAGAGATGGTGGCACCTTTGCCTAGAAGTAGGTGAGCAGTGTTTCTGAATGTGCTTGGATTTCTCAAAAAGCTTTTCATTGTGTCTTGTGGCTCAGAAAGAGAAGGAAAGGCCAGATGAAGCTGCTATTGGTTGGTTGAGCCTTTGTGTTCTTAGAGGTGCTAGCTGCTGTCCCTCTGGACAAAAAACTCTAGTGGCCATCTGAGGATTCTGATCTTGGCGCTTATCTCTTTTATTAGATATAGGTGCACAAGGCGTGTTCATATCTGGATTGGATAAAAAATGGTATGTATGTTGGATGTCATAATTGGAGTCCCCACGTTGTCTTGATGGGCCTTGAATGATAGTCTGAGCTCTCACAAGTTTTCATTTGACGTAAGTTAATATACGGTTCTGTTCTTGGGTGGAAGAAACCCCCAGGGCACAAACTTGGGATGGAGGCCATGTGGTGACAAGACCCTTGCACAGGTGTTCGTTGACAGTAGCTCAGGTGTAGCTGCCAAAGGCCTCTGCCAGGAGGCAGCCAGACAGGATTCCTGCCTGGCTGTAGCTTAATGTCCCGTGGGGGCGCATTGCCACTTAGAGGAATAAATCCAGAAACCTGCACTTGGGCCAAGCAGGTCTCAAATGCATGAAGGCAGAACTGATGGATGTAATCTAGCAGCCTGTGTGAAACAGACTTTAGCGTTTGGGTGGATTGTAAATTCGTGGTGCTGTTGTTGCCAGAACCTCTAATTTGATCTTAAATTTTTGAAAATGTAATGACTTTATTGTTTTCATTAAAATGATACATGACCCTTATAAAGAAAACTCACAAGACTTCAGCCATAAAGGAAAATACAAAGGAGAAAGCAACACATTGGTCCCAATTTTAACTCCCAGAAGTAACCTGTTTTAATATTTTGTAGACCATTTTTCAGATCTCTCTATGTACATTTTCAGACAGAATTGATAGCCAGAGAAGTATATAAATAGGCAATTCTATAACAAGGTGTTCCTTGTTATAATGCGTGCTATACATGATCTTTTAAAAAACATACTTAATTGTACTTTCATTTAACAGAAGAAAATGAAACTAAAGTGAAGTAATACTGTAATTGTTTCTTCACCACTTTCTTTAAATTGATTTCTCAGTTGTAACTTTAAGGCAGTGGTTCTTGACTGGGGGTGATTTTGTCCCCTAGGGGCCATCTAGCAATGTCCCATTTTTGGTTGTCCCCACTGGGGGTGGGGGAACAGTGGCATCTAGTGAATGGAAGATAGGGGTACTGCTAAACATCTTAAATGTGCAGGACACCCCTTACCACAAAGAATTATCTGGCCCCAAATGTCCGCGGTGTTGAGGCTGAGAAGCTACTCTGTAAGAAAAAAATGATGATTCAAACCATTAGGAAGGTAAAACTGTTACCATGTTTTAGCTAGGTTGCAGTTTTAGACAGTTTTGATTGGGCTTCTGTAATGAGAGATGAGTTAATGAACCTCATTCTAGTTTCTTCCTCCTTTCCTCAGCAAGAAAATCAAGAGATGGCATATGTTGTTTTTACCTTGTCAAGGTTCATAACATGTACATTCTATTCTGCAAACATAATCCCCAGGTGTTTAGTCTTAGTTCTGTATTTATTTTTTAATTTTATTCTATTTTATTTTTTGAGACAGAGTCTTGCTCTGTTGCCCAGGCTGGGGTACAATGGTACGATCTTGGCTCACTATAACCTCCGCCTCCCAGGCTCAAGTGATTCTCCTGCCTCAGCCTCCCTAGTAGCTGGGACTACAGGCATGGGCCACCATGCCCGGCTAATTTTTGTATTTTTAGTAGTGACAGAGTTACACCTTGTTGGCCAGGCTGGTCTCCATCTCCTGGCTTCAAGCGATCTGCCCACCTTGGCCTCCCACAGTGCTGGAATTACAGGCGTGCGCGACAGCGCTGTGCCCTTAGTTCTGTACTTTAGTGATCAATGCCAAAGGCCACTTCTCTGTCCGTCGTTTCCCCTTTTCTGGGTTGATTTTGAGTTACCTCTTGGTTGGTGGGCTGTTTGACCTTAATACATACTTAACGTGTAGGAAGGGAGATGTCGGTCCCTGCTCTGCTTTGCCCTGGTGGGACTTGCACCTGCAGGTTTCAGTTTGTGTCTGTGCACCATACTTAGAGGAAGAGTAGGGAGACACGATGAGTGTCTCTGGGATACTGTCAGGGTGTGAAGCAGGGTCCCGTGGAGAAATGGGTTTGGATGTGAAACTGGATTTTGAAAAGACTTCTATGTTGAAGCAGGATATTGATTTTTTTTTTTTTTTTTTGAGGAGTCTTGCTCTGTCGCCAGGCTGGAGTGCAGTGGCGTAATCTTGGCTCACTGCAACCTCTGCCTCCTGGGTTTAAGCGATTCTTCCGCCTCAGCCTCCCGAGTAGCTGGGACCACAGGCGTGTGCCACCATGCCTGGCTAATTTTTGTATTTTTAGTAGAGACGGGGTTTCACCATGTTGGCCAGGATGGTCTCGATCTCTTGACCTCATGATCCACCCACCTTGGCCTCCCAAAGTGCTGGGATTACAGGCATGAGCCACCGCGTGTGGCCAGGATATTGATCTTAAGTGAGGGTTCCCAGAAGGTTAGAACTGGAACTTCATGAACATCAAGGACAGGGTGGCTGATAATAGGCTGCCCTGGGAAGGTGCTGAGTTCCCTGTTACCTGAAGTGTGTTGGGGAGCCACCTGTTGCTATACTGTCCACAGGTGTTGGGCTTAAGCTGTCAGGTGAGGTGCTACATGAGGTAACTTTCCAACCTTGAGATTCCGATAGTTGAATTAATGCTTCCTGTAACCACATGTCTGGGGAAGAGCCCCAGTCACTCTGGCTCCTTCTTTTGTGTTACTTGGGGCAAGGGGGAGAACAGCCAGGGCCATGTTGATAAGCAAGTGGTTTAGGGTGGAGCCTTAAATGTTCTGTACACCTTAAATTTGGACCTACCATCTGCTGACTCAAAAGTGTATGTGTTAGATCCTGCCAAACTAGGTCAGTTGATGTTTGTAGTATTTACAAGATTACAGGAACCGAGCACATTCTAAACCTATTCCTGAGCCAATACATGTATATAGGATCTGGGAAAGGCATCACAGACCTGCAAAGGAAGAGAACATACACAGATTGTTCCCTGCATGATTGGAATTGGGTGTTCTGTTGTTGTAGTAATCAGATGTCTATCACAGTGTGATTTACTGATGTCTCTGATCTGTCGCAGGGGAGCTATCCAGTTTGGGAAGATTTCATAAACAAAGCAGGAAAGCTGCAGTCCCAGCTTCGGTAAGTAGAAGCATGTGTTCTACAGGAAAAGGGTAACATCCTCAGACAAGGATGGAGTTGGGACAGAGCAAAATGCAGATGGATTAGGGCTAATTCAGGAAGTGCTACAGATACGGAGGCATGTGGTGGGTTCTGATTGCAGCATTATCACCTATAGCCTTATATCCTGGGCCCTGATTCCCATTCATTCATGTCTGCTTTGCCTCCTTCCATAGGAATTTTAAGAGTCAGATGAGGTAAGTACAGTATGTTTGGTAGCAATGGGTAACATTTATGTAGTGCTTGCTACGTGACAGGCATTTGTTAACTTTTTTAAGTCTCTGACTCCATACCATTGTTGTCCCCATTTTACTGATGAGGAAACCGAGGCATGGGAAAGTTAAATAACTTATCCATAGTCACATCACTAGTAAATGGCAGAGCAAGGATTTGAACTGAAGCTCTCTGGCTCCAGAGTCCATGTTCTCCTCCATTCTGCTTACTGCCTCTCCACAAATAGAGTTTAAAACCTTGTGTTGATGATGGTATAATTACATGAAATGTCTAGCAAAAGCATATCTATAGAGAGATATCAATCAGTGGTTGCCTAGATGAGGGTGGAAAAGAAGAGTGCTAAGTGGATAAGACAGATCTTTTGGGGTGGAGGAAATGTTCTAAAATTGGATTGTGGTGATGATTGTACAACTCCAAATTTGCTAAAAATTACTGACTCATACCCTGAAAAAGGGTGTATTTTATGGTATGTAAAGTATGCCTCTGTAAAGCTGCCTAACAAGATCCAGTGCTGAGCTCCAAGGGGCTGTGATCGCCTAGTCTCGTGCTTGTTCGTATATCGTGTGATATGAAATAAAAAATGACCAGGTGTGGTGGCTCACGCATGTAATCCCGGCACTTTGGGAGCCTGAGGCAGGTGTATCATGAGGTCAGGAGTTTAAGACCAGCCTGGCCAAGATGGTGAAACCCGTCTCTACTGAAAATACAAAAGATTAGCTGGGCAAGGTAGCACACGCATGTAATCCTAGCTACTCGGGAGGCTGAGGCAGAGAATTGCTTAAACCTGGGAGGTGGAGGTTGCAGTGAGCCAAGATTGCGCCACTGCACTCCAGCCTGGGCGACGGAGCGAGACTCCATCTCAAAAAGAAAATATGTCAGCAATTTCTTGTTAAAGCTCTACCTTTTTAAATCACTGTGGTGAAGGGATACAATTGCATTTAGTGGGTGCTTCATGAAGGATAGACATTTTAAAAGGTAATTATTTTGATCATCCTGGTTCTTGGCATTTAGGGGATGACATTGGTTGGTTTGGATGGAGGAAGATGGTTCAGAGAGCAGGGCAGGTAGGGATTTTCCAGGATAAAGAGCCATGTGGACGACAGAGAGGTGGAAGAGGGATGAAGTGATGTTCTCCGGCCTTTGCCTGTGGACACCCGGGGTCCCTGCCCAGAGTGTTAGCCATAGGACTGGAAGGTCTATGGCTCCCTACAGACTAAAGAACTTGGGAAGGGTGGTCTTTTTTCTTTCATTTCTTCAGCCTTGTTTGGGGCTTGAGATTTCCATCCATGAACCGGAGGCTCAGATGGACAGTGAACTTGGAATATTGCACCTTTCCCAGTTGCCAAGTCCTTTACTTAAGCCCTGCTTAAGCTCTTGTAATTACTTTCTGCTGGATCAGATCCAACCTCCTCTGCTCCAGATTTGTGGCTTCTCACCTGAGTCCTTCACCAGCCTCACCCTATTTATCTTTATCTACTCCCACCTCCCTGTCTGCCATGATTACCATTCATTTCAGGTGGCTTCATCTCCATCCTGTAGGAGGCCTCCTCCTGTAGTAATACAGTAAAACATTTAAATATATTTCCCCCTACTTTTTCTTATTCAGCCTCATTTAACTGTCTGGCAGGCTTCCAAGAAAATTGTTACCTTCTTTTTTTATCAGTGAGGATCTTAAGCTTAAAGTAATGAATGGATCACCTTTCCTAAACATATAAAGTAAAATTTAAAGTAATCTTAACCTATCTGTACTGGTACAGGATACATTTTATATTATTAAACAATATTTTGTCCTGAAGGCAGGGACCATTTCTTAATTATTTTGTTAAACTTCTAGTATAGGGCTGAGAGCAATATAGGGGCCTCATGCACATGGTTTAATTTTGTGTATTAGAGGAAGGGTGAAGTTTAGATTGCAGAAGAGGCATAGAAGGCTTGGTATATTTAAGCTGAATCACTCCTCTGTGTTTCTGTTGGTTAAAAGTTTGCTCTGCCCCATCGGAGAGGGCCAAGATGTCTTGTGACTATGTGAGACAGTGAAATATGACTGCCCTTTAAAAGTCTCAAAATTGATCACTATTCTAATTTTCAGCGGAGCCCTGGTGATCGCATAATACTCGAGGCACCTCTATAGCTGGTTCATTAAATTTGGATGATTGGCATTGAGTTGGATGAGAATAAATCCAGCCATTGTGTCAGATATTAATTGTAAATCAGAACAAGCTATTTATAAATCCTAGGATGTTTGATAAAGCTAATTTTTCCAGGGCTTGTGTTTGATGTCAACTCTTTAAAAAATATGCTTCGAAGTGGTTTTGTGTACGTGTCCGTCATTATTTTTTAAAATTTTGAGCAGAATGTTTTCTTGCTCTACTGGAAAACAACAGGCCTCATTTTGAAGTTTGGCTCTAAGGGATTGTTCCCTGGATTTTCCCAGGAACTACTTCCAGCACCTTCCAGGAACCTTTTGTTTCAAAGCTGCCATTGCTGATGTTTAAAGGCCATTCCTTTCCCTTTTTTTTCTTTTCCTTTAGAGAGAGGGTATTGTTTTTTCACCTAGGCTGGGGTGCAGTGGCGCAACCATGGCTCACTGCGTTCTTGACCTCCTGGGTTCAAGTGATCGTCCTGCCTCAGCCTCCTGAGTAGCTGGGACTACAGGCATGCACCACTGTGCCTGGCTAATTTAAAAACAATTTTTTTTTTGGTAGAAACAGAGTCTTAGTATGTTGCCCAGGCTGGTCTCAAACTCCTAAGCTCAAATGATCCTCCCACCCCAGCTTCCCAAAGTGCTGGGATTACAGGCATGAGCCATTGCACCTGGTTCCATTTTTCTCTATTTTGAAATCTTCTCTTTCTAGTCCTTATTGTTATTCTTCCTTCAGCAACTTTGTAGCCTTAGGAACGCTCAATAAAGACAGGAGTTATATAAGAAATACTTGAAAATTAACACTTGGTTCTGAGTTTGATTGTAAAGTCCTTGAACTCTAGTTCTAGGGCTTGTTTGTGTGGAATCCGTGGCCCTGGCTTGGAGTGTTGATGACACTGAATGATGCCTTAGGTCACGACTCTAGGAACCAGTAGACCACAGAAGGCTCTAGGCATCTTATGGTGCCCAGGAAAATATTAAGAATCCAGAGTAATTTCTTTCTTTCTTTTTTTTTTTTTTAAAGAGACAGGGTTTCACCATCTTGGCCAGTCTGAGTCTTGAACTCCTGACCTCGCGATCCACCTGCCTCAGCCTCCCAAAGTACTGGGATTACAGGCGTGAGCCACCTCGCCCGGCCCAGAGTAATTTCTAGGACATAAAATGACTATAGTACCTTCTCCCCATTCTTAGCTTGTAGGAAATTGGAAGATTCGGTTGAAATAACATCCTAAGGTTGAAAGAGTAGTATCTCAATTTCATTATAACTAGGATCTAGGGAGAAAAGTCACACTGCCAGGATCTTGTCTTATAGTGGATCAAGCCCAAGCCTGTCAGTCATGATGCTGGGATACTTGTTCCAGCTCTAGTATGAACTAGGGACCTTGAATGTCACTTTGTATTTGTGGCCTCAGTTTTCCCATTCCTAAAATGAATGGTTTGAACTACGTGATCTGTCTCCCAGGTTCCTTCCCCCGACTCGTGCGCATACTACTCCAAAATTATTTTCACCTCTACCACTTATATTTTTTAACTTTTTTTTTTCTTTTAGGCAGAAATATCTATCTTCTCCTCCTATGCAAAATTTTGCCTGGTAATAGTGTGTTTTTTTTTTTTTGAGACAGAATCTTGCTCTGTCTTCCAGGCTGGAGTGCAGTGGCATGATCTCAGCTCACTGCAACCTCCGCCATCCGGGCTCAGGTGATTCTCCTGCCCCAGCCTCCCAAATAGCTGGAATTATAGGTGCAAGCTACCATCCCTGGCTGAGTTTTTATATTTTTAGTAGACACGGGGTTTCACCATCTTGGCCAGGTTGATCTCAAACTCCTCGCATCATGTGATCCACCTGCCTCAACCTCCCAAAGTGTCAGGAATACAGGCATGAGCCACTATGCCCGGCCCTGGTAATAATTTCATATAATCAGATGAAATGGAATGGGAAGGGCTACTAGCATTTATTGATTAGCACCAAATGAGCTGGATATTATTAGGGTGGAGCACTTGGAAAAAAGTGGGTTCACCAAGCCAGTGGTTGTCCATGCTCAGTTGAGTTATTTCTGGAGAAGGTTACATACACTCCTTAGCAGAGGTTTTAGGCCTTGAGCTGTAATGAATTTGCTAGGGTGAGACGTTCCTCATGCTTTTGTTATCTGTTTGCATTTTAGGACAACAGTCGTAGCAGCAGCTGCCTTCTTGGACGCCTTTCAGAAAGTGGCTGACATGGCCACCAACACACGTGGTAAGCAGATGGAGGCTGACTCCCAGCGTTAACTGCATTCAGCATTCGGGCTCGTCCCCTTGGTGGCTGCACAAGAAGATGCAGCTTAAGTTAATCAGAGCTGAGCTGACTCATATTTTTCCATTTTTAAAGACTCGGTGGGATTCCACATATTAGAAATTGCAACTAGTTTTCCGGATAATAAAGCATATGTGAAGAAGAATGAAAAAGAAAGAAAATGAACCACTGTTTCTGCATGAGTTGGCTTGATGAGTTTTTTGATCACTTTAATGACGGGCTGGTTGTGGAACCATGAGCTATGCCTTTGGTTGCAATTTGCATTTTCCTCCTTACGTAGGTTTTTCTTGTTTCCTCGTGGAATGGGAAGCAGTAGGGATGATTGAGATAGACTATTTTTCTGAGTTTCCATAAAATAAGGAATACTTTTAAAATAAGGATCTCATTGTGTTGTATCTATTTATGTGTCCCTCACATTTGACTGGAAACCTGCTGAGATAGAGACTATGACTTATTCATTCATGTCTGAAGCCCCAAAACATGGTGCCTAGAACATAGGAGATGTCTAAAGTATGTTTATTAAATAAATGAACAAAGAGAAATCTTTTGAAAAAAATTTAATGGCTGTAGTGAGTACTGAATCATATAAAAATATTCATAACGTGAAAAGTATAAATAGAAAATGAGTTTCCCTATATGCATGAACCTCTTTAGAAATGCAACATTACAGTTGGGTGCGGTGGCTCATGCCTATAATCCCAGCACTTGGGGAGGCCGAGGCAAGAGATCTGAGGTGGATCACTTGAGGTCAGGAGTTTGAGACCAGCCTGGCCAACATGGTGAAACCCCATCTCTACTAAAAATACAAAAATTAGCTGGGTGTCTGCTAAAAGTATAAAAATTACGTGCCTGTAATTCCAGCTACTTGGGAGGCCGAGACATGACAGTTGCTTGAACCTGGGAGGCAGAGGTTGCACTGAGCTCCGATCATGCCACTGTACCCCAGCCTGTGTGACAGTGAGTGAGACTCTGTCTCAAAAAAAAAAAAAAGAAAAGAAATGCATGCAACATTACCATTAACAGACAATTCCCCTTTTCAAAGGGAGGAGGATGCTTTTCTTTTTATTGCAATGCAGCTACTTTCTCCTGCCTCTTACTTTAACTTATCTTTCAGGGTCTCCTTGTTGCTGGTAGCTATAGCCCCATTCTTTTCATTGTCATGATGACATTGGAAAATTTGGGTTGTAGGGGCAAGTGTTGGGGACTGCTCCCAGGCACATGAAAGTTTCTCTGAACCACCAGATGGGTACCTTCAGTGCAGTGATACTCATTTATCGCAGGTACTTAATTAAATATTTGAATGAATTTGCAGCAAGAACATTTCTCATTCATTGAACAAACATCTTTTATTTCAGGCACTATCATGGGACCACAGAAAGCAGTATGACTCTCCTTGTCCTGGAGGGGCTTACAGTTGAGTGGGGAAAATGAGATGTATAGATAAAGAATTTCAGCATAGAAATAATATGTTTGGTACATTAATAGTTGTAGAACAAAGTGCTAGGGGAATATAGAAAAGTGAGCAATTAACTCAGGGAGCGTAGGAAGTTTTCCTAGGGGAGGTAATATTTCTCCTCATTTCCAGGATGCCGACAGGCATTTGCAATGTTCCCTGGGAGAATGTGACAGAGAAATTAGAACCATTGTTTCTTCATCCAGTATGTCAGCTTGGTGTGGATCTTAACCAGTATCTTTTTAAAAGTCCTTTAAAAAAATTATTCCATAGCTTATGTGTGTCTGTTATAGAAACTTGAGAGCTGCGCGCGGTGGCTCATGCTTGTAATCACAGTGGTTTGAGGCTGAGGCAGGTGGGTCACCTGAGGTCAGAAGTTTGAGACCAGCCTGGCCAACATAGTGAAACCCCGTCTCTACTAAAAATACAGAAAATTAGCTGGGCGTAGTGCTGGGTACCTGTAATCCCAGCTACTCAGGAGGCTGAGGCAGGAGAATTGCTTGAACCCAGGAGACAGAGGTTACAGCGAGCTGAGATCACACCATTACACTTCAGCCTAGGTGACAGTGCAACACTCTGTTTCAAAAATAAAAAAAAAAAAGAAACTTGAGAAAATACACCTGTAAAGAAAATATGTAAGCCACTGCAGGGTTAATAGTATTGAATTTTATATTTTCTTCTACTTCAGCAGTATCTGGAACTGGACTTGCCAGCCATATTGGTATCTTCCTGTAATAGCCATCAGAATAGATCTTTCTTTGCTCCGTCTCCCAGGCTGGAGTGCAATGGCACAGTCTTGGCTCAGTGCAACCTCCTCCTCCCCAGATTCAAGCAATTCTCCTGCCTCAGCCTCCTGTGTAGCTGGGATTACAGGCATGTGCCACCACGACCGGCTGATTTTTGTATTTTTAGAAGACATGGGGCTTCACCATATTGGCCAGGCTGGTCTCAAACTAAGGGGGTCCACCCACCTCAGTCTCCCAGAGTGCTGGGATTATAGATGTGTGCCACCATGCCCGGCTAATTTTTGCGTTTTTAGTAGAGACAGGGTTTCACCATGTTGGCCAGGCTAGTCTTCCAACTCCTGACTTCAAGTGGTCTGCCCGCCTCGGCCTCCCAAAGTGCCAGGATTACAGGCTGGAACCACAGCACCTAGCCCAGAATATGTCTTTTGTTTTTTTAAAAGCTGCTCTACTGTTTTAAGGAACTTGGTTATCTGGCATTGCATGATTGAGGGCTCTGTGATAATAATGGTTTTATATTTTAATGTTTAATTCTTGGGTGGATCCTATAGATGGACTGGAGAAAGGTCCTCAGATTGTCCATAAGTTCCTGTAGGGGGAACCTGGGATTTTGAAGATGCTGCTCCCAGAATAGTTCTTGGCGGGACACTGGAGGACCTGGAAATTGTCATCTTTGAAGGGAGGAAAAACAGCCATTATTTGTGCGAAAAGAAACCAAAGAGCCTCACTGCAGAAGTAATGGGTGTGGAGTAGTAATTTGGAGGTGATGCATTTCACCAAAGGCAAATAATCTCATAGTGAACTAACCCCTGCTTTGACATATTTTTAGACCACTGGATTTCAGATCATTTTTAGTGATGCCAGGATACTGGCATATGGGTGATGGAAAGAAGGTATATTTTACAGAGATAAGGGAAACTTGAATGCACTTCTTAATAAGTGTCAGAAGTAACTATTTTTTTTTTTACTTAAAAACTAAAAACAAAAATAGAGCATGCTCTTTAGTTTAAAAAATTGAAATAAATAGGCAGGGTGCAGTGGCTCATACCTGTAATCCCAGCATTTTGGAGGCCGAGGCGGGTAGATCATCTGAGGTCAGGAGTTTGAGACCACCCTGACCAATATGGTGAAATCTTGTCTCTACTAAAAATACAAAAATTAGCCAAGCATGGTGGTGGGTGGATGCCTATAATCCCAGCTACTCAAGAGGCTGAGGCAAGGGAATCGCTTGAACTCGGGAGGTGGAAGTCGCAGTGAGCCACGATCACACCATTGCACTCCAGCCTGGGTGACAGAACAAGACTCTGTCTCAAAAAAAAAAAAAAAGAAAAAAGAAAAATGGAAATAAGTATATGAAGTAAAATCTACCCTCCCTAACCTCCCTGCTCCTCCCTGGGATTTGGGTTACTGTTATATACAGATATTTTGCATATACAAACAAACACGCCTGGGAGAAGGAAAAAAAACTAGTTTTCCATAATATGTGGAATGACACATGAGATAAAATATCCCTGTGTGACCTTTTTCAGAAGGCAGCCCCTAAGACACATTGTTCCTGTGCTTTTTACTGCATAGTATATTATAGTTATTTTTCCAGTACTAAGATCTACCTGATTCTTTCTAGTGGCCAAATGGAATTTCTGAATATAGCACTGTTTGAATATAGCACAAATGAATCGTTATTCTATTGATAAATATTTAGGTTATCTCCAAGTTTTTGCTACTACAGACTCTGCTGCAATTAATGCCCAAGTATATTATCCTTTTGAAGTCCTACAAGTGATCTATTTTTAATGGTGTATGGATCACCGAGGAAATGATAATCTGTAAAAAGTGCTTCAAGCTGTTTTGGTCAGCAGCAAATAGATTTGGGGCTTAGGTTGGTGTAGGCTGTGACTCTAGCAGAGTTTGTGGTTTGATATCTACCCTCTACAGAAAGAGTATCCTTGATCTACTCCCTTGCTTTCAGAGCCTTTCCATGTATTTTTTTCTTTTTCAGTCCCTCTTGATGGAAGTGGTAGGAGGCAATTGCAATTATTATTAACTGCATCTCTTCTGGGCAGCTGCCCAGAATTTCAAGCTAGCAGGTTGCTCTGGTTTCCAAAATATTAGCATCTCATATTGTTTCCAAAAGGAAACAGCTCTGAATGGTCTTTGTCCTTTATAGCAAATCTTTTACACTAGCTATTAATAAAATTTACTTAGGAAAAACTTGGAAAACTAGTCACTATAAGAGCAAAATCGATCTAGTAGTTACGTACCTATTAAACTGAGTGTGAAAATATGTTAGAACTTAGTTGCTTCCATTATTTTTTAAATGAAAGTGTGTAAGTGGATATTATGATGTGTATATTTGGGTTAATAAACTGTAATGGAATTTCAGTTGATTAGCACTAGGCGCAGTTCCACGTTTTATTGATTTTAGACTCTGGATGAATATACCATTTGTTTTAAATATGAAAGTACCTTTTTCTGTATTATTGAACACAAAGAATTAGTCTCTAGGTATCTGGCATACATGGAACCCGAGGCTTTGTGGAGCAGGGTCTCTGGGTCTCTGCTTCTTTCACATCCATAATGGATCAGCACATGGCTATCACAGGAGCTGAGAAATGTTTGAACTGAGTGGCATGCATTTGTCTGGCCTACTTAAAAAATAAGAAAAGGAAAATTAAGGAAATTAAGAAAAAGATGATACCTACTATATAGGCTATGGTGAGAACAAAAAGACTTAATAGGCATAAACCACTCAGAACAGCCCAGCCCATGGTACACATTCAATAAAGGCTAGCTATCCTCATTTCCAATTTTAAAATCATGCCCACTTTTTAGACTAGCAAATACAAGATTCTGGACATTAAAGATGATCTAGTATGCCTGGGATCCATTTCCTTCCTTCTGAGAATCTGAGATGCCTTTCTCAGGCATTTGACGTGTTATCTAAACTTCCCTGAGATGGTTATTTGAAACCATGAAAGTAATTACAGAGGCACACAGAGGCAGATGAAAATGAAAGTCACACAACACTGTGCTCTTCAAAGGCCCTTGCTGACACAAGCAGATGGCACAGTGGCCAGAATGGGCCAGTGCTGAGTAAGAGGGAGCGTGTCATCCACTAGGTACTCTGTGCAAGTCTCTGATGTGGAAGGGCACAGGCTTACAGGTATATGAATTTTATTCCCCATTTGGATCCTGAATGCATTAAAAAAAATCTTTGTAGCACAAAAAAATAATCTATGTAGTTGAAATAACAAAAATTTATGTGTGTTAGGATAATGACTAGATTGGGATCTGGGGTGTGTAGGTTTGACTTCGTGCTTTTTCAGCCATGTGACCTTGAGTAAATGTTTCCCTTCTCGGGCTTCCATTTTCCCACCTATAAGAGGCCTAGGAGCCTAGATGATCACAAGTAATTTTTTTTTGGCTCTAACATTCTATGATTTTAAATCCCTCTTTGGTTCTCATTAACTATGAATGAAGCTGGACAGTGTAAATTTCCTTTTCTATATTATCTTTAGAGCTTCCAATTTTTGCTCTGAGGACAAAGGAAGTGGAGGAAGCAAGATTAAGCCGAAGATAGTGGAGGGAAAAGGTTAGAAGAGAAAAGGGAAAATTACAGATGGGCGTTTGGGTCGAGGCCCCCTCTCAGACTTGGAGTGTGTGCAGGAGGGAGGCAGGTGGATGCCAGAACTTCAAGGACAGCCGTCAGAGCCTGGAGCCTTAGCCAGGTGCTTTAATCCATGAGTCTGGATCACCAAGGTTGGTGAAGCATGTTGGTGAAGCAAGTTTCTGACAGCTTAGTTCTTACACGTGTTACTCGTTTACAGTACAGATGTTGGGAAATGCCATGGTCTGCAGTTCTGGCATTACTCATCATAGTCACTCAAGTAGTTCACTTTAAGGTACAGATTTCAGGGCACTGCCACTCCTATGGAATCAGAATAACTGGGTGAGACCCAAGAATCTCCAATTTTGAAAAGCTTTCTGGGAAATGTTGCTCTCTGGCGAGGTATGTTTGTGCTGACACATAAAGCTTCTTGCCATCTCGCCATAACCCACCTGTCCACTGACATCTCTGTGCCCATGGCCGGCAGCTGCATCCACAAAGAACTGCTCACTGTTTTCTGAAACCCTTAAATAAACCTTTGATCCCTTTCTGCTGGTGCATGTGCATTCCAGGCCCGGAATTCCCTTTCCAGCCCTCCCCTTCTTCACCCTGTTTATATGCATGAGGATCTGCTGCTGGTCTCCCAGGGGTTTACGAGTTGTATCACCTGTGAGACCTTTGTTTCCCCTCAGGAAGTAAACTGGCTCCTTGCTCAGAGCCTCTGGGGACATGCTGGGGTTGGAGAATTCCTCTAGCTCTGCTGTCACTGTCTTCCCCAGTAGATTGCAGACACCTTGAACAGGGCCTTGCTCCTTTCAGAGGAACTCACATTCCCAGATGCTGAGTATCTGGCCTTCAGCAGGGTGCAGACCCATCTGCTGAATGAGTGACTGCACGCAAACCGAAGCTTCCACATTAATGCAGCCCTCATGGATCCTGGTGGGAGGCCCGTCAGCTGTCGGGCAAGGGGCTGTTGGGATGGGGTCTTGGCCAGATTCCACCCTGGAGTTCAGAATTCGAATCTTGGTAACCCCTCCCTCAGGTCAAGTTTCTGGTGCAAGGGACAGCTGGGTAGAAGGCAGCCACCCTGCTTCGTGGATAGAGTGGAGGAGGAGAGGGAACCTTCCCTTGGAGGGGAGAAAGTGCTGGGTTATTTGGGTTTTTGGCTGGGTTGTTTCCTGGCTCCAGCCAGACTGCTCTTGTTTGCTCCTGAGTTTTATTTTAACCAGATTGTTTAATTGGAACTTCACTAGCTTTTGACTTCTGAATTGACTTTGGTGTTCAAGCCCAGAACTCTTTCATGTAATTAGAGTCTATTTCTACCTGGCAAACTTTTTTTAAAAAAAGATTGATGCATAGTAATGTGCATGTTTTGGGGGGTACATATGATATTTTGATACATTCATATAATGTGTGAAGTTCAAATCATTTGGGAGGCAGAGGTAAGTGGATCACTTGATGTCAGGAGTTTGAGACCAGCCTGGCCAACATGGTGAAATCCTGGCTGTATTAAAAATACAAAAAAAAAAAAAAATTAGCTGGGCTTAGTGGTGCACCTCTAATTCCAGCTACTCAGGAGGCTGAGACGTGAAAATCACTTCAACGCAAGAGGCGGAGGTTGCAGGGAGCCAAGATCATGCCACTGCACTCCAGGCTACGTAATGGAGTGAGACTCTGTCTCAGAAAACAAAAAGATCAAAGCAGGGTAACTGGGATATCTATCACCTGAAATATTTGTCTTTTCTTTTTGCTACCTAGCAAACTCTTTAGCTTCAAACTGAAAAAATTTTTTTTCAAATTAAAAACATCATATAAGAGGCCCTTCTTGCAGGACTAGAACTGAAAATTCTTTAAATATTACCATAAGGAACTGTCAGATTTCTTCATTTGATTACAAATAAAAAGGCATATCAGCTAGGCGCAGTGGCTCATGCTTGTAATCCCAGCACTTTGGGAGGCCAAGGTGGGTAGATCACCTGAGGTTGTGAGTTCGAGACCAGCCTGACCAACATGGAGAAACCCAATCTCTACTAAAAATACAGAAATTAGCCGGGCATGGTGGCACTTGCCTGTAATCCCAGCTACTCAGGAGGCTGAGGTAGGAGAATCTCTTGAACCCAGGAGGTGGAGGTTGTGGTGAGCCGAGATCGTGCCGTGCCGAGCCGAGATTGCGCCGAGCTGAGATCGCACCATTGTACTCCAGCCTGGGCAACAAGAACGAAACTCCACCTGAGAAAGAGAGAGAGAAAGAGAAAGGAAGAAAGAAAGGAAGGAAGGAAAAAAGAAAGAAAAGAAAGGTCTCCTTGCTGTATTTGTAAGTTGGTGTGGGGTGTAAGAATGAAGCTATACAAAATAAAAACATTTGTAATTGGTTAAAATGGAAACTTGACTGGGCTCAGACAAAGTTACCTTTTCTTTCTGATTTCTTCTTTGTTTTTGTTTGTTTTGCCTTGCTTTTAGCTGCAGGCCTTAAGTCAGGACGTGTGTACATGTGGATGACATTGATGCAGTCTGGCCTTTTAGTCTGGGCCAGGGTCATTGTTCTCTGATGCTAGAAATGTTCTGCATCTGCCTTGTCCAATATGGTAGCCAGTAGTTGAGCATTTGAAATGTGGCTGGCTGTGGTGTGTCTAAGGAACAGCGATTCTTTTTATTTATTTATTTATTTTTTGAGATGCAGTCTCACTCTGTTGCCCAGGCTGGAGTGCAGTGGCATGATCTTGGCTCACTGCAACCTCTACCTCCCAGGTTCAAGTGATTCTTCTGCCTCAGCCTCCCGAGTAGCTGGGATTATAGGTGCCCACCACCATGCCCGGCTAATTTCTGTATTTTTAGTACTTGATTTTTTGTACTTTTGGTAGAGATGGGATTTCACCATGTTGGCCAGGCTGGTCTCAAACTCCTGACCTTGTGATTTGCTTGCCTTAGCCTCCCAAAGTGCTGGGATTACAGGCATGAGCCACTGCGCCTGGCCAGAAATTTAATTTTTAAAAAATTTCAATTAATTTGAATTTTAAACACTCATACATAGCTAGTGGCTATTGTATTGTAGTACAGATCTAGGGAATATACTATTCCTACAAGAAAGGTTTGTTTTTCTTTAACAGTAAGTATATTATTTTGAGTCATTTATGTTGTTTTATATCAGCTTTGTTGTGGGCTTACTGCATACATACCTGGGATTCTGGGAATGTGAGAATCAAGTAATTAGGGGCTTGTTTCTGAGGCATTACTGGGTGATAGTAGGGTTTGGGCCAGGTACATGGGGGTGGGGGGTTAGGTGGAGATGTATAAATAATTATAGTTCCAAACAACAAATGCACCATCCTTCTTTTTAAAGTATGTCTGTTTCATGCATTTTCAATGGAAAAAATATTGTTCCTAATGGGGTGAAAATTGGTTCCCAAGGAGGGGAGGGGATCTTACTATTTTTATATATAAGGCACAGATACACCTTCAGCACATAAACATACATATATCCGTGGAATTAAAATTGTATGGGAGGATAGCAATTAGCAAAAAAAAAAAAAAAAAAAGGCAGATGAAGAGGACAGGAGATTGAGACCATCCTGGCCAACATGGTGAAACCCCCTCTCTACTAAAAATACAAAAATTAGCTGGGTATGGTGGCATGTGCCTGTAATCCCAGCTACTCAGGAGGCTGAGGCAGGAGAATTGCTTGAACCCAGGAGGCGGAGGGTGCAGTGAGCTGAGATGGCCCCACTGCACTCCAGCCTGGCGAAATAGCTTGACTCTGTCCAAAAAAAAAAAAAAAAAAAAAAAAAGCGTCCAAAAAGGCTGCTTATGGGAGCAATAATGGGGAGGGGGAAGCTTGAGAAAACTGCTTTGTGATGATGACCTAACTTTTAAGCCAGGTCAGGCTTTTTCCTGTTGCACTCTTCAAGGTGCATTGAAGGAATTTTCAGGAACCTGGGGAGGGTGACTGCTGTTAGATACTTTCGCAGAAATAAGAAAACTGGCAAAATGCATTCATATTGTTGAGGCCCATAGACTTGTCAAAAGATCACTGAATTTTTTAAATGATAACTGGGTCCAGAGGCATTCGACACTGGTGTGCTTCCTCATGGTTACGTATTCACCATTTATAGCTATTCTGACTCACACGTGAATATGAAGAATAACTTTAGTGTTGGGTCATGTCCAGCAGCCCTTTATTGATTAGACTTTATAGCCATAATCCTTTTCATGTGATTTTAAAAAAATCTAGTTGTTAGGTGAAACGACTAATGCATTGGACTTGGGTTTAGAGGATTCTTGCCTGAAATGACAAAGAAACAAGTCCCGTCTTCCAGGATGACTAGTTTCTATGCACAGTTGATCTCTGGTACGTTTATAACTTTGCTGAAGGCTGTGGTGGTATTAAAACGGGGTAGATTTAGTGTAGCCTTGTTCACCTCCGTCAGTTCTTGAAACCATCTAAACTGTATATATGTGTGTCTGTGTGTCTGTGAACACATGTATATATGTGTATCATATACTTTTCATATTGAACAGTTTTTATAATCTCAATCTTACATGATGTACAAATAAAATCTATAAAAATGGTTGATATTTATAATAATAGGCAACATAGCTAAAATCTGTGGTTATTATGTAAACACAGTTTCAAAGGTAAGTTTTCCAGCTCCTAAGCCCTCCTGTAAACAGATTTTAGAGCTTTCATTGCCCTAGTGAGAGGTGATATAAAAAAGATTGTTTTAAATGGGTTAGTCAATGTACATTCTGCTTTTGTATCATCATTTTGATGTTTTTCCACTTCAATTTGTCTTGCGTCATTTTAATTTGTTAGCACAATAGATTTAGTCATATGCATATGCTATGAATAAAACATCTTTTTAAAAATGGCCCATGCATGTAAAGTTTGTCTTACCATTTTCCATTTTTTAAAGCTGTCATTTTTTTTGGAGTGTGCTTTCTATGAAACTTCAGACTTTGTGCTGAGTCCGGGACAGTAGGGTGTTGTGCCTTTTTAGCATTTTTACAACTCACGCTATACATAAGGACTGGAAATAACAAATGAGTCTGTATATTTATAGAGAGTGTTTTTATTTTATAAATTAAAAAAAATACCTTTTTCCCTTTTTTTTCAGTTGATTTGAGTTATGGTTGCTTATGTGTTTGATTATTTTGATAGGCAAGTCTGTATATTTAGGAGATTTGTAATCATGAACCTAGCATTACTGGTGATAAACGAAACCCTCCTTCCTAATCCCATTGATCTTTTCTTGATGCACAAACTGATGCCTGATGAGAGCACTGTTCCCCATTTGACAAGTGGCCTTTTATTGTTGATCTTTGGTTGGGTAGCAACAGTTGCCGGAGCACTGTGGTCAACCAGTGTTCCTGCCTCAGTAGTGTTTTGCTTTTAACTGTGTCTTCCTGGAAGGACACTTGAAAGGGCGGTCATCATGTGTTAGCCCAGAATGAACACATCCGAATCCCACATTTACCAAAACATATCCTGGGTCCCTGGGGCAGGATGTCACCAGAATTCTACCATCCTCCAGCAGGGATAGTGAGGGATATCAGAATTCCACACCCAAGCATGTGTGTCTGTCCTGCTAAGGATTGTCTTACCCCTAACAGAGAGAAATTCTTGCTCCATTCAATGGGGTTTCCCCATTAGGCTTTAGTGTATTTCCCCAGATGATACTTGAGTTACATCTGGATGCTTGTGTGCTGTTCTCAGCAACCTTCATCAATGCCGGTGAGTATGTGGTGGTGGTGGCGGTAGCAGCGACGGTGAGGAGGAAGGTCCAAGCTTGGAGAGGATGTGTGTTTTCATGGGTGACTGAGGTTGATTTGTGTGCAGCATGGTTATTTGTGTTGTTAGGCAGTTTACATAATAAAGTGGTTTACTCAGCAGTTTCCCCCTTCCAGCTAACAGAGCCACTGTGCATGTTGTATACAAGCACTGACAATTCTCCCCTCTTCTCCTCCCCCACCTCTTTCCATCCTTGTTCTTGCCTTTGCTTCCCATAGATTGGGTTTTTGTTTTGACTTAATAACTACTACCCCACTGCATCCCCACTGCCACACACACACACACACACACACACAACACACCCCCTTGTAGTCACTTTTGGTAAAATATTGATTAATGCTTATGGACGAATGCAGTTATTTTAGTTCACGCAGATGAAGCAAAGCTTTTTTTTTTTTTTGAGACAGTTTTGCTCTTATTGCGCAGGCTGGAGTGCAGTGACGCAATCTCGGCTCACCACAACCTCCGCCTCCCGAGTTCAAGCAATTCTCCTACCTCAGCCTCCCTCCTGAGCAGCTAGGATTACAGGGATGTGCCACCATGCCCAGCTAATTTTTGTATTTTTGGTAGAGATGGGGTTTCTCCATGTTGGTCAGGCTGGTCTTGAACTCCTGACCTCAGGTGATCCGCCCGCCTCAGCCTCCCAAAGTGCTAAGATTACCGGCTTAAGCCACTGCACCTGGCCAATAACTTTTTTTTTTTAATGTTCTCTTGTAAAGAATAATTTGCCATAGAGCTATGAACTTGGTTTGGTCTGCTCTGCCCATTTCAGATAAAAATAACCATCTGGAATGTAAATGTGAACTTAAAGACACTTAAAGTTGTCAAACTTGTATTTTTCTAGGACGGGTCTGTTTGGTCAGACCACATAGATGCTTCCTCTGTGCTCCCTATGAAAAAGCCTTAGCTAGAAAACACGCACAAAATGTGAAAACACGCACAAAATGTGAAAACTACTTGGAACTAAAATTTTCACTTTAACCGCACATGTGTCCTCTGCTGTAGGAAAAGTGTTATCGGAAAATAACTCAAGGAATACATGTAGAATACTAAAAAGGTCTTCTGTCACGGAGAATTTGGCAATGAATTCTCCTGACTCATTTTAAAGAAATTTGATTTGTATACACTACTTTTAAAAAGCCTAAAGTGATAACTGCTTGGAAGTTTTTTTTTTTTTAAAGTAACTATCTGGCTTTTCATTTTTAAGAAGGTTCAGGCTCTTTTTTCTTCTAGTGTCCTTTCATTTTTACTGGGGACGCTGAGAGTCAGTGAAGTCAGTTGTCTGAGATCACCCAGCTAGGAAGGAAAGAGGGGATTCTAGCCCTGGGTTTTCTATCGCAGGATTTCCCTTAAAAACCACCTAACCGGTTCTTGGCTTTGGCTTCTTGGCTTAATGGTGAGGGAGTTTAAGGAGGACATGACAGGTTGTGAACAAACATCCCTGTTCTGTGCGCTCAGTTGATGATTGTTCACAGACGTTTTTGTTTGCTTGTTTGTTAATGAGAAACCCATGGTCATCTGTTTTCCAAAGTGGTTCTCTGCGTCCATTCTGGCTCTGCCTTTTTCTGGGGAAGATATTTTTGTTTTCTTTTAGCTGTTTGGAAGCGGGGAGGCTATTTTGCTTACATTTTAATCATTTGTTTCATTTGACATAAGCTTCTTAACTGTAAGAATAATGAGGCTTTGATTCATCTACATTGTCTTAGTAGATGCACACATACACATATATATACACAGATACATACATATACACACACATACACACATGCACACATACACACATACATATACACATACACACATATACACATACAAACACATTTATACACCGATACACACATACATATACACACACACACATGCACATGCATACACACATACGTACACGTATACACACAAACACATACACATACACATATACACATATATACACTACATACACAACACACAGACATACACATATACACACATGCACACCTGTACACATACACACACCATACATACACAACATACATATACAACATACACATACACATATGCCTATATGCACACAGCATACACACATACATACACATACACACACGTACGTACACACGTACGTACATACGCACAAATACACAAGTTTGTCAATCCCCAAATGTTTACAATTGCCATGGAACTCTTTATTTCTAGGAGAAAACACTGCTGCGGTAATCTGCAGCATTTCCTGCTGTGTGTGCTAGGGCCCAGGGACCTCGGTTACCATGGAAACTAATATCCAGCCGCCTGGGTGGTACTTCCCTTCAGAGCTGCATTTGAACGCATTTCACAGTTCAATACAATGCTGCTGCTTCCTGCGTTTAACATCAGGAAAGAGGGCAAAGCTGATTGATTACAAGTAAAATGAAAAAATACTGTTTCTGCTAAGACAGAAAGGGACCTTTAATACGCACCCTTTTAATGTGATTGTCAGAAGTAGGACAGTGCACAGTTATCTCAAAGATGGCCAGAGGATCTGATAAAATACAAGAATTGTGGAGGCGATAGTAAGCACTCTTCTTCCTGAGCTGCTAATCCTTGGCCTTCTCTTTGAGAATGACTGGCCTGTGAGGCTGACAAGGGCATTCACCCGCTGACTCTGGTGGAGTCCATTTGGTTCACCAGAAGGGCTTGAGGGCGAACAAAAGACCTTGAGCTCTCTGCATGTGCTGGCCATCCTGTGTTTCCTGACCCCTCTCTCTCAGAACCCACTCAGAGAACCAGATCGGAGAGCCTGGGAGAGCTTGCCCGGATTTCAGCCCTTGATTTGCCACTTAAGCACGTGATTGCCATCTGTGCTTGCTTAAAGGCGGATGCTGATTAGGAGAGTGATACTTCATTTGGATAATACGATTTAAGCCCAAGTGCAAGATGTGTTACTTGTTCTGGAACTGCAGGAAATATGAGCCGTGTAAATGCACCACACAACCTCCTGCAGTGGTCCAGGTGGTCCTACTGGTCACGGACTACAGTCAGTCTGTGTGGCAGATGACAGTGATCCCAAGCCCTGGGTTCCCATGCAGGTATATGAACTCCTGCTTAATGAGGTGGAAGGGTGGTAATTGTCTCCACCCTTATTTAGGTGATGCCCATTGCCTTGGTATTTGTGTTGTCTTTTTTTCTTTTGAGACAGTCTCTTGGTCTGTCACCAGGCTGGAGTACAGTGGCGTGATCTCCGCTCACTGCAGCCTCTACCTCCTGGGTTCAAGTGATTCTCCTGCCTTAGCTTCCCGAGTAGCTGGGACTACAGGTGCCTGCCACCATGCCCAGCTAATTTTTGTATTTTTAGTAGAGACAGCGTTTCACCATGTTGGCCAGGATGGTCTTGATCTCTTGACCTCATGATCTGCCTGCCTCAGCCTCCCAAAGTTCTGGGATTACAGGCATGAGCCACCATGCCCAGTATGTGTTTTCAGATATGTTTGTAGAACGTGAGTTCTGGGAGAGAGAGTGCTATTTGGAGATCTTAGTCCAGCCTCGGTCCTGAGCATTCACTGTGGGTCCTCTGCTGTTGGGGCTCTCAACTCACCCACCAGCTGCCTTATCTCAGGTTGAGAAAGGTAGTGGGAACCCTGTTTTGCAAATGAAGAAACTTGGTGACTTGAAGTGACCTGGTTAAAATGGCACACAACTTGGAAGCTGTGTGCCATTTTACCCAAGTGTGCCAGACACACGTTTTTGGAATATGTACCTCGTCTGTGTGAGGCTCCAGTCCCATGTTCTTCCCACCTCAGGGATCAGTTTATGGAAACACCGCAGAATTGAGACCAGGGTTTCTCAGTCTGTGATTTGAGGCTTGATAAATATTAGTTGTGAGGGGCGTGCTGTGTATTGTAGGTTGCTTAGCAGCATTCTCAGCCTCTGCCCCCTCTCAAGTTGTGAAAACGAAAAATGGGTATTGAGATCGGCCTTGGCTGAGAACCACCAAGCTAGACCTTTGAGGTTTCTGTTGGGCAATTTAATGGAACTATGGCTGTGTCTTTTTTGAGGTAGTTGTAGCCAGCTTGGTTCATTTAAGCTAGGTTTTAAATCATTCATAACTAAGTTATGATTTTAGGAATTGGACGGTCCATCCATTACTTCATCTGAAAAACTACCAACTACCCTGCCAAGTTGCATGTATAAAATTCTGCAAAGAATCCACATCTTACTAAAAAAAAGACCCCTTCCTTTTTGCCAGGTCATTTCCCAGACTGAAAATATGCAGGTTTTTGTTGTTGTTTTCAGAAGATTTAATCAAGTAAGAATAGGAATGCGGTGAACAGAGCGCTTGAGTTCCCATTCGTGGAGCGCTGCCTGCGTGACGGAGAGGGCTCAGAGAGGCGGGGCTGGGAATCCTATAGGAGGTGGCGGCAGGCCCTGTCTGCCTGCTCACAGCTGTGTGGCCCTGGGTGGGTGAGTACAGCTGGACATACCTCAGTTTCATTGTCTATGAGATGACAGTCAGGTCTGCCGCATCTGCTTGTCTGGGTGATGGTGGAGGTCAAATGAGGTGGTAGTTGTAAAAGCATTTTATACGTTGTAAAGCCCAGGCAGCTGTGATGAGAGGTCATGGTGCTGCTGTGACTCAGGACTTCTGGGGTCCCTGGCCACCTTCCGACTGCTGGCTCCTTGGTCACTTAGAGACGTGGCGATCACTTGGGTTCCGCCTTCGCCCCTCATGGCTTCTCCCCTCCCACTTGTTGGTCTCCAGCTTCTGCCACTTTTTTATAGTTATAAACAAATATTTTAAATATGCCATATAATTATAATGATTGTTAGCTTATTATATGGTTTGTGATTCGATTTGGGGGATGAATGATATCTTGAATGAATGTGGGGTTTTTGGCTGTCTCCCCGGTACATGCCCCAGGTGTGTTGAACATGTCACCTTCCCCTGCATCACACACATTGGAATGTCCTCTCCTTCCTCTCACGTGCAGACTCTGACTCATCCTCCAAGGCTATCTCAGATGGTCTCTCCTCCAGGATGCCTTTCCTCCTTGAGGGGCTTGGGGGCCCCCCCTGAGAGCTCTGCCCAGAAGCTGGGCTTCGCTGTCATATCACTGTACTGTTAGCTGTTCCCTGGTCTGGAGATGGTCTCACCTTGGCCTCCCAAAGTGCTGGGATTACAGGTGTGGGTCACTGCATCCAGCCTCTTTTCTTTTTTTCTCATTGAGATGAAATTCATGTAATATAAAGCTCACCATTTTTAAGTGAACAGTTCAGTGACATTTTGAACATTTTGCAGTGCTGTGTGATACCACTTTATCTAATTCCAAAACATTTTCATTACCACGAAAGAAAGCCTGATACCAGGACGATGAAAAGGTTCTGGAGATGGAGGTGGTGATGGTTATACATAATGTGAATATACTTAATGCCACTGGATTGTATATTTAGAAACAGTTACAATAGTGAAATTCTTCTTATTTATTTATTTACGAGAAAAACACACAGAATCCCATACTCAGTAAGCAGTTACTCCCTGTCCCCACCCTTCCCAGCCTCTGGCACTGTTTTGTGTTTTCTTTTTCATAGCCTTAGCCCCTAACATAGTAGGGACCAAATCTCTGTTGAACGAATGGAATGAGTTTCTGCTTTAACACATATTTGTTTATCTATCTAATGGCTCTGTGATGAGCAAAGTTCTCTTTGAGGACATTTCTTTGAGATGTTTCGCTAGTGTTTATTTAAGGGGTTTTCTTTCTCCTTGTCTACCAGCATCTCCGTAGACATGCCTCTTACACCAAAGCAAACTATGTAGCTTATCTGCCCCCATCTTTGTTATCTTTAGTTGACATTTGGGGCCAGTGATGGAATCTGGTGGTATCTGGCACACTCACAAACGAAGGGTTATTGAATCTCTCAGATACATGTAGCAGGTCAAATGTATGCCTTTTCTTAGGATGTTGAGGGAGAAGGAAAATCTACCCATCCTTTTAGAAGTGAGTGTTCCTAATCTCATTGCTTCCTTGAAACATGGCCGCCTTGTTGGTTAATTCTTTTCTTTATGCTTGCAACTCACAAAATCTTGCTCTTTTCTGTTCCTCTATAATTTATAAAATTGTATTGCAGTTGGCTTGGGTAGAATTTACTTAAGCATAGTTGAGCCTTTAGATTTTCCTTCTGGCATGGACAAAAGCATCATTAATTATGAATATGAATTCCTTTGCAAAATGACAAGATTGAACATTTCCTCATGCCAGTAACCCAGCTGTCTCATTCTGATGTGCAACAAAGACTTTTTAGAGATTGTTTTTAATGGCCATGGTATCAGAAACTAAAAAATAAGCCAAAAGGAATGCAAAGTAGCTTACAGTTCATTTGTCTAGGAAAAAAAAAAAAAAGAAAGGTTTTTGGTATGCTATGGTTGTCTTTATTCTGGTGGTACATTTGCAGTCTCCAAGTTTTGGTTGTGGCTGCAAACCAAATGGTTATGCTCTGCTGTTGTCAGATACAGGATTCTATTTATTGAGATGATGAGTTTTTGAGAATCCTATGGCCCAGGTCACCTTTTCACTCTCCTTGGTTTGATAATGGAAATGGGAGTGGTGTCAGAGCCCTCACCGTGTGTGGGTACCGGCTTGTTATGGCCTCACTACTATCCACTTGGTGACTTCTCTTATTGCCCCTGGAAGAGGCTACAACTGGGCTCCGATTCCAGCACATTTTTTTTTTTTTTTTTTTTTGAGACAGAGTCTTGCTCTGTCGACAGGCTGGAGTGCAATAGCGCCATGTCGGCTCATTGCAGTCTCTGCCTCCTGGATTCAAGTGATTCTCCTGGCTCAGCTTCCTGAGTAGCTGGGATTACAGGTGCACACCACCACACCCAGCTAATTTTTTGTATTGTTGGTAGAAACGGAGTTTCACCATGTTGGCCAAGATGGTCTCCATCTCTTTATCCCGTGATCTGCAGCCTCAGCCTCATAAAGTGCTGGGATTACAGGCGTGAGCCACCTCGCCCGGCTGCCTTGAGGCTTTTAGCTGCTGTGTTACGGGGTTTCGGTCCTGAATGTGTCTGCTCAGCCATCGGTTGACCATCTCAGTAAGATGGTTTCTGATGTTTCCACTTGCCCTGTGTCTTGACAGATTTGCGGCCAGATTCAGATATGGCAATGGGCTTCTTTGTGTAGAAAAGAGTGTGTTGTTCCCCTGCATCTGCCTGGATGCTTCCTTCTGATGGCGTGTCCCACCTCTGGCCTCCAGCTAGGGTTTTCTAGTCTGGAGAGAGACCTGTGTTTCTGAGTTCCTTTCCAGGGTGTCAGAGAAGCCGGCACTCTTGGAAATTCCCTGCTAAGTTTGGATCCTTGTGCATGCCTATATCTATCTATCTATCTATCTATCTATCTATCTATCTATCTATCTATCTATGTATATACGTATCTATATGTGTATATATGTTTATTTTTATATAAACATAAAGCTAGTATTTGATAGTGTACTGAAGGCTACTATAAAACTGTTTCCGTTCACAATTCCTTGAATGAGGATTTGGGGATCATTGTTTTCCTTCCATTTATACATTTCATTTTTTTTAAAAATTGCAAGCCCCTTCCTTTTTAGCCAAATGTTAATATTTGTGTATGAGAAACATTTAAAAAATTGTTTTGCTTACTTTAAATGGAAATACTGTCACATTGAACATCAGGTTTAAATCACAGGGAAATAAAATGGGGTCAGACTGTTGAATGTACTGTCATTTCACTAGGAAACATCAGGAGAGGAAGCAAGATGTTCTGAAAAGGTCAGAGATTGGGGAAAGAAGGGTTGGGGTGACCATTTGTCAACATTCAAAAAGCAAGACAAATGGTTACGCCTGGTTCAGAGCTCATCCATTTTTGTTTCTTCAAGAATGCGGTTAGGGATGTGTTTTGGCCTCAGAAAAGCCCTGGTTTTCTTTGATGTTTAGTATAAATTTGGCTTGAAATGCTATAGCCCCTCATCATCATATGCAGGCATGTGCTTTTTGTGTGTGCTGTAAGGAAAATGTCTACACTGGGTCATTTCCCTCCCCACCTGGTTCCCCTTCGTTGAAATAGGAGCTGCTGTTTCAATTAGCTGCCCTGAGCTGGTCTTGCAGTTAGCCACTGGCCCATTCAGCGGCCTGGTCTCCCCTTGCCGATTCCAGGCTTCCATCTGCCTCAGGAGGGCCAGACTGGCCACTTCAGCTTCCTGTCGACTGTATTCTCACCCTGAAGGAATGGAGGCTGCAGGCTAGAGCCTGCTTGTTCTGTGGGGCTCAGATCCGAAGGCTTACTCTCCTGGAATGGGGCCTCTCCTGTCTCTGCGCTGCCCCTCACACCTGTGGCCTTGTGCACTGATGGATTATTTGCCCCAAGTGAAGGGGAAGCGTCGAAGATATAGGCGTGTTGGTTTTGGATTCCAGCTGCTTTGCTGCTGAGGGTTGTGCAAACTTCCAGGGACCTGCTGTTTAGCAAATAGGGCTGAGCAGAGCCTGGGGGAGGCTCCCAAAGATGGCGGTGGGCACATGTTGATGACTAGTGTCCCCACCCTGCTCTGACTTCCCATAAAAACAACCCCAAAAATGGCTTTAGTGTAAAATGGAAAAGATGCTAAATTTTCTGGTGTGAGGGCTACACTGTTGTTAAGAGTTAAGAAATTGTGTGGCCGCTGTTTTGATTTGAGTTGAATCCCAGCCTGCCCTCTTTTTTGCAGTGTGACCTTTGGGAAGTTGCCTTAACCTCTGTGTACCTGTTTTCTCATCTGTAAATTGGACGTGATAACAGCACCTTTGTAGACTGTGTGTAGAGTCTTCGAGAAGGTGTATAAAGAGCTTTCAGTGCCTGGTTCATAGTAGCCTTCAATCTTTAGCTCGTATGAATCAGGAAAGCTAGTGTTTCTCAGCACATACAAATGTGTCAGGCACTATGCTCTGGGCTTAGTATCAATTATAGTAATCTTTATAGAAAGCAGTTTTGTTTTGTTGAGAAGGAGTTTTTTTTTGCTCTTATCACCCAGGCTGGAGTGCAGTGGCACGATCTTGGCTCACTGTAACCTCTGTCTCCCAGGTTCAAGAAATTCTGCTGCCTCAGCCTCCCAAATAGCTGGGATTACAGGCACTCACCACCATGCCCTGCTAATTTTTGTATTTTTAGTAGAGATGGAGTTTCACCATGTTGGCCAGGCTGGTCTTGAACTCCTGACTTTAGGTGATCCTCCCACCTCAGCCTCCCAAAGTGCTGGGATTATAGGAGTGAGCCCCCGCGCTTGGCCAAAAAGCAGTTTCAAGAGAAATAGTATTGATTTCAACTAAACAGTGGTCACAGTATTTCTATCATTGAAATGTATTTGGGATGGGTACATTTTCATTGTGGATATTTAAAAAGACGTACCTAAAAACAAAACAGAAACTGGGAATGACTTAAAAGCAGAACCTTTCCTGCTTGAAATAGCTCATTCAGCATAAACCACATGTAGGAGTCCTGGGGTTGGCATTTTTCTCTGCTGCTGGGATGCTGAGTGGAAGATTTGTTACTTGAGTTCATCATTTGCTTTTTTTTTTTTTTTAAATGTCACAGCTTCCCTGTGTTGTTTTGGACTCTGTAGACACATTTGTTTAAGGTTTTAAAAGTTCAACTGTTCACTTAGGAGGAAGCTGAGCTCTGTAATTTTCCTTTTTGCCTCTGTCACTAGGACACTGGAGTCTCTTTCATGCTGGGGGACCCTCTCTACTCTGGGCTATGCCACTTAATCCTCAGGTGGCCCTGAACAGATTATTAACTGGTCTAAATGTGATTAAGGAGTTCCCCTCCTACGGTCTAAAGAAACCACCCCTCTGGCCAGGAGGGTCTTTGTGGCCTTGCTGAATGTGCTCCCCTAGGAATAGAGACTGGGGTAACATAAAATGCAGAGAAGCAACGACCTCAAAGCAGCTGGGTGGATGTGAGAGCTCCTGGAAGCCTTACCTGTTCTGCCTAAGGGGAGTATCCTTCATTCATACCTATAGAAACACTACTTGGCAACAGTGAATGTTCTTTGACACATGTAATAGGTTGTTAAGTTTCTCTATTTAGAGTCCATTGGTGGTCAGGGCCACCTGGGTGTTCTTTGAAAGAGATGACTGTAATATAAGTATTATAATACTATACTATTGGTGTAATAGGTACATTATATGTTATTAATACAATAGAGATGTTACATTGGAGGCTGGAAGCTGAAGCCCCACCTTGTGGCACATAGATAACCTTTGGTTTTTCCTATAATCCTCTCCACCTTTTTCTTGGGGTGATGCCCTTCCAAGTGTGCTCTCCCCTGGGACTCAGCTGCCTAGGGCTTCCTTCTTACCCACTATTAGCTGACATCAGAGGTAGCAGCTCTGGCTGTCAGTGGCCCCTGGAGATTTGACATCTGGAGGGGATGAGGATCCCGTTTAGATGATTCATGCCCTTCCCCTACCCAGGCTGTCTGGCTCTTGATCTTGCCTAGTACTTTTTCTCAGTATCTAATTCCTGAGCCTGCAGTTGAGTTGTCCTGCTTGGACAAAGCCCTTGGGTTCCACATGTGTGGTCTGATCCAGTGGCAAAGAAGTTGCCATTTAAACATCTCATCTTAAGGGACCATTCTGCCTTTCATGCTTCATGTATTGAAAACTGAAACTGATAGGCGTCTTAGCTGTCCCTGTGCGTTTCCAAGGGCTTAATATATAAATAATGATCAAGAGAACCTGATTTAACATGTTGCTCATCCTAGTAATAAAAAAATAATTCTGGAGAAGGTAATAAAGACTGAGTTTTAAATAATGTCTTGGCAGTTGTTAAAGGAGATTTTAATTAAACCCCAAGCTAGTGGGTACATGAGAATAATCCCCTGTTTGAGGGGAACTATTGGGTTTTAGTCCTGGTTAAAGCGTATACAATGCATTGTATGAATTTTCTCTTGTTGGAGAGTCAGGCAGCTTTCTATGCTGTTTCTCCTAGACCTTGTTGCAAATGCATGTGAAATTTTGAGATTCCCATAAACTATAAATCTTCTGTTGGCATTTTCTGAAGTTCATTTTGGGCATGGATAGGGAAGGTAATGAGTCAAGTGATACGAGTTTCCATATCGCATCCAGGTTTTCCATTGTGACCATATGGGAGTTGGTTCCTTGGTTTAGCCAACATTCTCTGAGTACATTCCACAGAGGACTGGGCTGGCTTCTGGAAAGGGCTCTAGAAGCAGATCTGGCAAGGATTTTGGCCCAGTGGGGCCAACTGTCCAGAACGGAAGAGAGCGCATGTACCTTAAAATCTGTAACTTTCTAAACGTCCTAATATTTGAGCCTCACTCCTAGGTAGACTGTGTTACTAATATGAGATGGGACTTGGGCATCGGTATGTTCCAAAGCTTCCAAGTTGAATCTAAGTATAGCCAGAATTAGATACCACTGCCTAAACCGTGAGCATTGGAGGGTGATAACACAAGACCCTTGTGAATTTCCAAATGCTAAGCAGCCACTACAGTGTGCAGCTGCAGTGATGATGGTCATACCCACCCATCAGAGCAGCTGCAAGGATTAAATAACACCTTTTGTTAAGTGAAGAGAGCAAACCTGAGTTGAGATGCCAGTGCTAGGCTTGGCCTACTTTCTAGCTGAAGGACTTGCCCTCACAAAGCAACATTACCTCCTCTAGGATTCAGATTTTGCCTTGGCCATACCATAAATTAGCACTTGCTGTGGACTAGAGAACTTCTGAATAGTGCCAACCATGACAGTTTAAATCTTTGAATGCCAAGGATCTCCTGGATTCATGCTCCAGAACAGAAGTGGCAAACACATGGCAGATGATGTGCATTGAGCTGGGGGCTCTGGCTACCCCTAGACTTACAGGCTAAAGTGGAACTTGTAGTGGGGAAAGTGAAGAAGGGATAGATGTTTTATAGTCGAAGGAATGTGTTAGGCATACCTGTGTGTTTATGATGAAAAAAAGCTAACAAATTGGTCTGCAGGTTCCGTGATGGTGGAGACTGGGTCTATCTTGTTCATCTTTGTACTCTGCAGCCCAGTACACTGTAGTAGTAAGACCTTTGTTGAATGAGAGGATCAGTTAGTGCCTATCAGGGTGATAGGGCTTGGCTGTGTCTCCACCCAAATCTCATCTTTAATTGTAGCTCCCATAATCCTTACATGTTGTGGTGAATCATGAGGGCGAGTTTTCATGTGCTGTTCTCGTGATGGTGACTGTGTCTCATGAGATCTGATGTTTCATAAAGGGCAGTTCTTCTGCACATGCTCTCTTGCCTGCCGCCATGTAAGACATACCTTTGCTCTTCCTTCTCCTGCTATGATTGCAAGGCCTCCCCAGCCATGTGGAACTGTAAGTCCATTAAACCTCTTTTTTTTTTTTTATAAATTACCTAGTCTCGAGTATTTCTTCATAGCAGTATGAAAATACACAGGCCCTGCTCTAAAGTGTTGGGGCTATTTGAGAAAGATGTTTTTAGGTCTGCTCTTAATTGGATAGAGAATTTGGAGAGGTTAACTAGTTTTCCCCAGGTCTCAGAGCTAAAGAGCGGAACGAAGATCTTAAGTCTGGAATTAATTCCTGTGATACTATGCCAGATTCCTTGCCATAAATGTGTATATTATCCACTGGCCAAACCCATCTCTAAAATGCATTCAGTGGATGAAAGGGGATCAGCTGAGATCATAGTTTGGGAGGGATCAGTCTCAATTTGTTACCTTCATACTGAAGCTGTAACACTAAAATCTCTTGGGGATCAAAATGTTTTGGGGGAAAAGATATATTTTGATGTCCTTTCTTTCTGGCAGCATGACTGGTACTGGACACGTTAGAGGCATCTAGTGAGTACCTACTGATCTGATTCAGAAAATAGGAGTAACTATTCTTAAATTTCTTTTATCGAAGAGAAAGGAATGAAACATTTAACTCTTAGCCGTTAGCAAGCACATTTCAAAATTTGTGCTCCTCTGCCAAGAGGTGACTAAAGGAGTCTTTAAATTTTCTTGAGATTCATGGAACAGGGGCAGGTATTTTCTTCCTGAAATCAGTGCTGTGGTAATGTTGTCCTTGCCTTGTTCTCTTCTGGTTTATGCAGAACTTTAAACCTCCCTCCCTCATAAATAAAGAAAAAAACCAGATATCCCATATCCTAAAAAGTTAGCATCCATCATTTAAAGAAGGGGTAGGCAAACCACAGCCTATGGGCCAAATTCAGCCTGCTGTTGGCCCGTGACTATTAAAGAGTTGGGGGGAAAAATGAAAACAGCAATATTTTGTGACATCCCAAAATGGTATGAATTTCAAATGCAAGAGTGTGTCCCTACAATTTTATGGGAACAGCCCATTTGTTCGAGTTTTGTCTGCGGTTACTTTTGTGCTACAGTGGTGTAGGTGAGTAGTCATAGCAGAGATCAAAAGACCCTCAAAGCCTGACATGTTTTCTAAATGACCTTTCCTGGCAGAATTTCCCTGATTTCACTTTAAAGCAAAGAACGCTGGGAGGGAAGGGCTGAGGGGTGGAGGTAGAGGTAGAAAATATCTTTCCTCTTACCTTTTCCTTGCCTTTGGTAAAATTTAAGCGTTCCGTTCAAAATGAATTTTTTTTTAAGTTCTCCCTGCCTCCTCCTGATTTGTGTACCCTTGAATTGAGAGTCTTGATTGGGGAAGACAAAAGAGAAAAATGAACAATTGGTGATAGGGGAGACCATGAGACGGAGGGCTTTGGTATTGCTTCAGCCAGAGAATTCGTAGGCTTAGCCCTCCCTTGTTTTTCTGTGTGCCTTTAAAATTCTGAATATCCAATTTTTTATTTTTTGCATCACATGGCGAACACAGTATGAGAATATTCATCTGACTGACTTTATTATGTATACAGTGAAGAGTACTGGACATGACACAGCGCACAGTGCCAAGTGCTTTTCAGCAGCCTGTGTTTTGTGCCTGTGGTTGGCTGATTGATGGGGCTGGGTCTGGCAGGCCTAGTTCCTAAGGTGAGATTGCATTTTGCCCCTTCAAGTAGCCTACTGCGATTACATTCACCTTTTACTGAATTTGAAGCCCCAACCCTTGGATTAAAAAAGAATTCAAGGGAACGGAGACCTTTTCACTTGACACTCGAAGATTCTTAATACCTAGAGGGAGCCGAGTCTCTTTGTTTTGCTGAAAAGTGGTCTTGGGAGCAAACAGTGACAATATTGATGTTGACAACATTAGCCTCTCCATCCCCTGAGTTTAGATTTGAGCACGCTCTGTCATTTGCCCAGACCTGTAGCAGAGCAGCAGAAGGCTGGCCAGGTTGCTTCACATTTGTGTCTGTCCACGTGAGGTTTTGAGCTGCAGTATTGAAATATTGTCTCGATAAAAATGGCTCTTTTCAAAGAAACATCTGAGTGTTCTGAGGCCACTGAATTAGATGGCAAAGAAGGAGAGGAGCTTTGCTTTTGTTCTCTCCTGTATCATTTTTCTTTCCACGTCCCTGCAGTGACTTTACTTTTTAAAGAATTGAATCTTTAATGCCATCTTTGCATTTTACATGCATGTTAGGAATAATGTCCAGTTTTGAAACAGTCCTGTTACACATTCTGAGTTATGATTAATTTTTAGAAATCAAACCATTAATGAATACCTTTTTATTCCTTCACAAACTCTTCATGTGCCTGACTTAGCATTAGAAGTTCTTTGCTGTTTTTCTTTTTATAAAAGGGGGGTGGGATTAGAAAGTGATGGATTAATGAGGAAAGAAGCACAACTCAAATGCTATTTATTTGACCAGGGTCTACCTCACATACGTGTTAGAATCAAATGTGAAAGTGCCTTAAAAGACATCACCCGCTACGTGAATGTTCACAGCAACATGATTCACCATAACCAAAAGGCGGAACATCTCAACTGGATGAACGATAAACCAATTGTGGATGTACATAATGGAATATTATTCAACCTCAAAAAGGGATGAAGTGAAGATGCTACAACTTGGACAAACCTCAAACATGTGTTATGTGAAAGTCAAAAGACAAGAGGTCTCGTGTTGTATAATTCCACTTACGGGGAATGCTCAGGATAGGTAAGTCATAGAGACAGGAAGCAGATTCCTAGTTGCCAGCGGCTGGTGAGAGTAGGGAATGGAGACTGACTGCTTAATGGACGTGGGGATTTATTTTAGGGCAATGAAAATGTTTTTGAACTAGGTAGAGGTGGTTATTACTGACATTATAAATGCACTAAATGCCACTGAATTATTCACTTTAAAATGATTAATTTTGTTTTATGTCAATTTCATTTCAATTATAAAACACACACATGCATAATCTGTATCAATGTCACTATATATGATACACCCCATGCATCGCCACGAGCTGTTAGCCTTGTGTACTTGGTCCCCAATCCTGTGTTAAAAAGAGAACCAAACATACCTTTACACAATGGGGGACCCAAGCAGAGCTCAAGGGCAATGGAACTTGCTCAAGGCCAAGTCACTGGGAAGTGTCAGTTGTAGGACTGGCCCTTGGGTTTTCCATGCATCTTTATTCATTCTTTCTTTCTTTATTTATTTGAGACAGAAGAAAAAGCAGAGGAAAGCACTGTTCCTTTTCTTTTTTTCCTCTCTCTTTTTAAAAAGCCTAAGAGGAGTTCACAAATGTAGCCATATTTCATGGAACCGACAGCCAGAGCTGTTGCCCAGGCTGGAGTGCAGTGGCGCAATCTCGGCTCACTGCAGCCTCCGCCTCCCAGGTGCAAGCAGTTCTCCTGACTCAGCCTCATGAGTAGCTGGGATTACAGGTTCATGCCACCAAGCCTGGCTAATTTTTGTATTTTTAATAGAGACAGGGTTTCACCATGTGAGTCAGGCTGGTCTCGAATGCCTGACCTCATGATCCGCCCACTTTGGCCTCCCAAACTGCTGGGATTACAGGTGTGAGCCACCACACCTGGCTTTTTTTTTTTTTTTTTTTTTTGAGTTGGAGTCTTACACTGTCACATGGGCTGGAGTGCAATGGTGCGATCTTGGCTCATTGCAGCCTCTGCCTCCCAGGTTCAAGCGATTCTCCTGCCTCAGCCTCCCAAATGGCTGGGATTACAGGTGCCTGCCACCACACCCAGCTAATTTTTTGTATTTTTATTAGATACGGGGTTTCACTGTGTAACCCAGGCTGGTCTCAAACTCCCAACCTCGTGATTCGCCCGCCTCAGCCTCCCAAAGTGCTGGGATTACAGGTGTGAACCATGGCGCCTGGCCTATTCATTATTTCTACATGGTGTTTGCTGGCAGGGGAGGCTGACACATTGGGTAGACTAGTGAAGGATAAGTGTTCCTCAAGAAGCTTCTAGTCTGCCCCTCAGAGGGCAGGCAGAGCTCCTCAACATACCTGCCGTGAAGCGGAGGTTAGCTCAGCTTTGTTGTTTCCCTACTTCTTGGAGCTGGCTTTCTCTGTTTGAAAATAGAAAGAGCAAGAATGTTAAGGGGGACGGGCATGGTGGCTCATGCTGTAATTCCGACACTTTGGGAGGCTGAGGTGGGTAGATCACCTGAGGTCCTGAGTTTGAGACGAGCCTGGCCAACTTGGTAAATAAAAAAATTAGCCAGGGATGGTGACACACGCCTGTCATCCCAGGTACCCAGGAGGCTAAGGCAGGAGAATTGATTGAACCTGGGAGGCAGAGGTTGCCACTGCACTCCAACCTGGGTGACAGAGCGAGACTCTGACTCAAAAAAAAGAGTGATAACAGGACTTACCTCATAGGATTGTTGGGAATTTTTAATCAGATTGTGCAGTGCCTGGGAGAGGTTTAATAAATGTAATCTGGCTGGGTGTGGTGGTTCATGCCTGTAATCCCGGCACTTTGGAAGGCTGAGGTGGGTGAACCACTGTGGCCAGGAGTTTGAGACCAGCCTGGCCAACATGGAGAAATCTTGTCTTTACTAAAAATACAAAAATTACCGGGTGTGGTGGCACATGGCTGTAATCCCGGTACTCAGGAAGGCGAGACAGGAGAATCTCTTGAAACAGGTGGTGGACCAAGTACATCAAGGCTGACAGCTGCTGGCAATGTGTGGGCTGTACTGTAAATAGTGACACTGATACAGATTATGCATGTGTGTGTTTTAGAATTGAAGTGAAATTGACCTAAGACAAAATTAATCATTTTAAAGTGAATAATTCAGTGGCATTTAGTGCTTTTATAATGTGGGGTAATGACCACCTCTACCTAGTTCAAAACTCAATTGCAGTGAGCTGAGATTGTGCCACTGCAGTCCAGCTTGGGTGACAGAACAAGACTCCATCTCAAAAAATTAAAAAATATAATCTATTCTGTGCTTGCCCCTTAGACAATCTGGTTTGTTAAGTTTCTTGGAAAGGTTCGGGGAAAAGCCCTGTGCCCTCAAAGGTGGCCCGATGAGATGTGGTGTGGAGCCCCTTCCACCTCGAATCGTGCTCCAGCTTGGATCATTGCCCCGTCCTGCCTCCTGCTCTCTTAGGAAGAGGACCCTTCCTGTGTCTGGAGCAGGGGATATGGGTTTCACAGTTGGGTGGCACTGACAGAGCTGAAAAGGCTTTATTAGCAACTCACCTTGTGCCATTTTTCAGGGAGATTTGGCTGTTGGTTCCATGAAATATCGCTACGTTTGTGAAATCCTCTTAGGATTTTAAAAAAGAGAGAGAGGAAAAAAAAATGAAACAATGCTTTCCTCTGCTTGACACACCACAGTTAACTTCAGGATGCCCTAACACAAGGCAAGAGAAACGTGCAGCTTTGAATCTGGGGCTCCTTCTCTTCTTGTAGTAACATAAATTGACGCGGCCCATCTGTGCTGCTTCAGAACAAACAAGAATGAAGTCATGGTGCTTAAAATAGCACAGGGTGGAGTGGCTGAGAGCAACTCTCACTCTTCCATTTCCCCTGGGGACTTTCACACAGGGTTTCGGAATGGTGGCTGTGGGTTTGGTTCCCTTGGCACCACATCTGGGTCATGCATATGCTCGTGACCAGCTTTTACTCCACGTACGGGGAGTAACTCTTTAAGAGGGATTTTTTTTCTTTTTTTGTGAGACGGAATCTCACTCTGTCGCCCAGACTGGAGTCCAGTGGTGCGATCTTGGCTTACTGCAACCTCCACCTCCTAGGTTCAAGTGATTCTCCTGCCTCTACCACCCTAGTAAGTGAGATTACAGGTGCCTGCCACCATGCCTGGCTAAGGAGTGATTTTCTCCAAGAGAGACATTTGCTGTGAAAATGAGTGTGGTATCTTATTTGATGCTATGTGGCTTTCCCTTCTTCATATCTCCTATGCTGTCATTATGCATTTCAGGGCCACTTTAAAATACAGCTCACCTTCCTAATGCAGTGCACCAGTCCAGTGAGAACACCCAGAAACTTCACTTGCAAGCTTGGGGTGACCCTGAAGGAAATCCTCACTGCTTGGTCCAGAGCCAAGTGCAAAATTCAGTTCCTGGGGCTTGGCTCTCTTTCCTGGACAATAAATGAGAGGTCACATTTCTTCTTCATCATGCCCTTCTTCCTTCTCTCTCTCTCTCTCTCTCTGTGTGTGTGTGTGTGTGTGTGTGTGTGTGTGTGTGTGTGTGTGTGTTTATTTTATGATGGGTTGTTGCTGTGTTGCCTAGGCTGGAATGCAGTGGCTCAGTCTCGGCTCACTGCAGCCTCGCCTTTCCCGGCTCAATAGATTTTCCCACCTCAGCCTTCTGAGTAGCTGGGACTAGAGGTACATGCCACCACCCCCAGCTATTTTTAAAAAATTATTTGTAAAGAGGTCTCACCACGTTACCCAGGGTGCTCTCAAATTCCTGGGTTCAAAGAACCCCACCTTGGCCTCTCAGAGTGCTGGAATCATATGCATGAGGCACTGTGCCCAGTCCCTCTGCATTTTTTTTTTTTCTGAGACAAAATATTGCTCTGTTGCCCAGGCTAGAGTGCAGTGGTATGATCTCGGGTCACTGCAACTCCACCTCCCAGGTTCAACCAGTTCTCCTGCCTTATCTTCCCGAGTACCTGGGATTACAGGCGTATGCTACCACACCCAGCTACTTTTTGTATTTTTGGTAGAGATGGGGTTTCACCATGTTGGCCAGGCTGGTCTCGAACTCCTGACCTCAAGTCATCCACCCACGTTGCCCTTTCAAAGTTCTGGAATTACAGGCGTGGGCCACTGCAACGGGCCCACTCCCCATATTTTTAAGTGAACAAAAATAATATCATGTTAACACTGTCTTTGTATCTTTTGTAGTCTAGATGTATCTTATTATTTCACAAATGCTGAAAAAAGTACATTCTTAATTAGCATTCCTTCAGAAATTATGAAGCGTGTATTCCAACTGCTATCTCTATGGTTGTAGCTGCTGGATTTCTCTTAAAACTTTCACTGAGTAGTACTTGCTATGCATGGAAACATGTACCCTTTGTGTGAGTTGCACTGGTTGGGACATTTCCTGATGGTCACTGAATACGGCAAAAATTGAGCTTTCACTTTGTCGCCTACACAGATAGTACTGATCTTAATGTGTTTATAGACAGAGAATCTCAATCTCTTCTTCCTAAGTTATTTCGACAAAGGAAATGGATGCTGGTCACGGTATGTGCTGCCTGCGGGCAAAATGCTGTGTTCTTAATTAAGGTGGTGGTTATATAAGAGGTATCTGGTGTTTGTCCTGCAAGAGCTGTTGTCTAGATGAAGTCCGGTTTCCAATCTCCAGTTTTCAAACTTGTATCGGGACATCTTGAACTAGTTTGCTCTTGCCACGAGTCCTTCTCCAGTGTTTGAGCCACCCAGTGAGAATAAGGATGTCCTGGGACACTCTATCTCCACTGTGGTCATCTTCAGAAAAGTTATCTTTCCTTTAGAGAAACTTTGGGGGTTGCTTTATCTGCTGTGCAGTTTTAGAGGAGAAGGCAGGGAGGGTGAGACTAGTGAAGGGAGACTTCGTGAGAGAATGGTGACTTTCCTGGCCCATGAGGACTCGGTGAGTGGGTGGAAAGAGGGAGGACAGGCTAGCAAGAGAGGCCCCATCATTTGAGGTATCATGTCCAGCTTGGCACCCATGCAAGACTGTGAGGAGACGGGTCCTTGGAGTGGAGAATGGGGTTGGAAGCAATGAGAGAAGGAAGGTTGCTGCAAGTCATGAGGTCAGATGGGGATTCGATTCTGGAGGAGGGCTCAGTGGGACCATTTGGAGATTAGAAATCTTAAGAGGGGGAAGTATTTGAGGGAGCCTAGCCTGCCATGGTGGATGTGGAAGGGAGGCCAGTTTAGAAGGGCAGTGGTTGGAGCAATCTAGGCCCAATGAGCTTATTTATTGGCACTGGGATGCAAAGGCTTTTCAGGAAAAAAAAAAAAAAAAAAGGGAAAATGTTCTAGAAGGTCATAGCCATGATCTTGATGGCTTCATCAGGACTAATCACTAGAAAATTAAGGATGCCCTTGTCTTATATTTAATATAGTAGCTGTGTTTTCTTTTGGTTAACCTGGCCTTTTAGTACTCCTGGGCTCTGTATCTTAAGCCATTTTAGAGAGATTATTTACATCTTCAGAGGGAGAAGAATGCTAAAGCCACCTCTTTTAATCTGCATAACCTCTGGAGTTTTCCTCTTTAACCACCTTGGAGACGGAATGAATTGGTTTCCTGGTAATTAAGAGCTAGGAGCTCTTTTTATTGCTTGTCCTTAACCTCTGACATCACTGCCCTCAATCTAAACATCCAGATGAGATGACAGAGGGAAAGCTCTTGGTAAGCCCTAGGGTGCTATATAAATGGTGTTTATCTGAAGCTCACTTCCTTGCTTTCAGTCATGCTGCTCAGATGATCAATCCTAAATCTATCATGTTCGCTGAGCTCATACATAACATTCGTATTTAAATTTGTAGCTTTTTATTGATTTCCAAGACTCCTTTGCTAGTACAACAAAGTCAGGAGTCCCTAACCATGCCTGCAAGGCTGTGTAGGGGGTCTCAGCCTAATCTCCTTTGCCACCACTGGTCCCTTTTGTTTGCTGAACTGGCCATATTGGCCAAATTCCTTTCCATCCCAGGATGAATATTTGCTGTTCCCTCTGTTTGGTTGCTGTTCTGTAGATGTTTGTGTGGTTTCAGCTCAAATATAACCTCAGGAGGGCCTTTTCCGACTGCCCAGCAAAAATACCCCATCCTTGTCCCACTGCACACCCCATTTATACTTTCTGTTCGTTGGCAGTGTTTTATGGCACTTAGAATTCTATGAAATTCTTACTTTTTTTTTTTTTTTTGAGTTGGAGTCTTGCCCTGTCGCCAGACTGGAGTGCCGTGGTGCGATCTTGGCTCACTGCAACTTCTGCCTCCTGGGTTCAAGCAATTCTTCTGTCTTAGCCTCCTAAGTAGCTGGGACTCCAGGTGCACGCCAGCACACCCAGCTAATTTTTGTATTTTAGTAAAGACTGGGTTTCACCATGTTGGCCAGGATGGTCTCGATCGTTTGACCTCGTAATCCACCCATCTCCGCCTCCTAAAGTGCTGGGATTACAGGCGTGAACCACTTGTTTTGCCTGTTTCTACTCTCCTATTAGCATGTAAGCTCTATGCGGGTAGCACTTTGTTTTATGTTCTCTGTATCCACAGTACTTGGCGTTTAGTTAATATTTACTGAATGAATGAAATGAATAAGAACTTTACATGAATGAATTTTAAAATAGCCTGTGCTTGTAGACACCTCCCACTGCAGAGATATTTGGCTACTATTAGTAGAGCAGGAGCAAGACGCACGTACCATCTGCCTTTATCTAGTGTAGGGAGACTCCTCTAGTGTTCTATAGCTACCCACTTACTTTTACCAGCACTAAACCCAAAAGAGAAAACATTTAACTTTCCGTAGCCAAATAGAACCAGCAGATTTTAGCACATGATCTATAAAGGTCATTGCTTTCCTTCGTGTCCCTGAATGCATATAGACAAAGGCACTGAACGTTGTTAGAAAGCAGCCAGAAATATGTAGGTCACTGTCTTTGACTCATTTCTGGCTGGTAACCTTCTGCAGTATGCTACAAAACAAACCCCAAAATAAACAAAACTACCTTCAATATATTCACTAGCCAGCTCTCTTTTTTCCCCCAAGTCCAAGAAATCTGGTCTTCATCTAAAGGAACTGTTTCCTGAATTAGGATGTCAGTCATTCAGACTATTTCATGTTTGTTTCATGAAATAGTGTCTGTTTCATGTTTAGAGTGAGCTATACTGTAAATGCTGGGCTGTGTGGTTGTATCGGTTTGTGCAAACAGTAGGAGCCAAAAGTTGTCTTCACCCCTTAGCATCATTCATCACACGAGCTCAGCAGAGCGAGACGGTACCAGCTACGCAGTTTCTCAGGCTGTGCTTTCTACTGTTTGTTTGTTTAATTAGAAAATGAGTAATTATTTATCCAGAAAATAGAACCCAAAACCATGGGGCTGAAATCTTCTCTAATTGCACTGTATGATCACGCTCTTCTGAAGATTGTACTTTTGGTATGTGTAGGTGGTAGGGGGGTCTTATTCTGTGGCTGGTGTTTACCGAGAGATCCATCTTTGGCTCCACATCGCAAGTGGAACAAAATGAAGTCAGCGGCAATCAACTTGCTTTGTGACAAAAGTTTAAAAGCCAGATATAATCAGAATATCTGTCTAAACAGTGAGGCTTGTGTTCATTCAGCAGCTTTGGGAGCCTACTACATGCAAGACATCGTTGACAGTACACTAATGTGTGGGAAAGGGCCCGTGTGTACAAGAAGGTGGTGGTATTGTTTTGCATGTCACAGAAACAAAGTGAGTCAAACCTTCATAAGCTTTGTGGAATTTGCTGGGCAAAAGCTTGTGTTGGGTGAGATCCTGTCGATATAGCTAAGAATGGAGTTTGGTTTTAAGTGTCAGTCAGCTTTTTGATGGGTGGCCAGACATACTGAGGTCTTCATTTTGGCATAACTGCTGAAGTCATTTCATTTTTGTTTTCTCGTCCCGTTCAGAGATGTGGGTTTTCCCTCCCTAATAACCGAGTCTGCATGCTGTTGAAGAGTGTCAGCGTGTGTGCTAAGTTGACCTTGCAGGTTTGTTTGCCATCCTGACACAAAGGGGCTACTAGGAAGTTTTTAGCCAGCTGTGATGACAGGGAAGGAGGAGTTCACCTGCAGACCTAGTAGAGGCATGAACGAGAAAGGGGAGTTTTCAAATGGAGCTAGGACGGGATAAATTCCTGCCTTAGATGTGAGCTGAGGTGTGGAGACCCGGGTTTGTGTCTGTTGGAGGAAGCAGCTCTGCTGACACCCCTGTCTACGGCGTCACTCTCCATGAACACATCGGTAGGGTTAGGACCTGAATAAAACATGCCTGGCCAGATGGGGCACATGGAACTGTGTGCCTGTGAGAAAACAGAAGTAGAATCGGAGCCTTCCTCCAGCCCACACCTGTGGCGTCGTCAGTTGCTTGCTGTCCTGGCCTGTTGCTGACTTGGTTTTGGAGCCCAGCAGTGGAGGTGAAAGCTTTGGAGACTTTGTTTTTGGTTTTGGTTTTTTTTTGAGGCAGGGTGGTGTCCCCCAGGCTGGAGTGCAGCATCACGACCATGGCTCACTTCAGTCTCGACCCTCCGAACTCAGGTATCTTCCCCTAACCCCCCTGCCTGTGTAGCTGGGACCACAGGTACACACCACCATGCCTGGCCAATTTTTCACAGAGACAGGGTCTCGCCATATTGCCCAGGCTGGGCTTGAACTCCTGGGCTCAAGCGATCCTCCTACCCCAGCCTCCCAAAGTGCTGGGATTACAGGTGTGAGCCACTGTGCCTGGCTGCCTGGAGACTTTGAATCTTAGCTCGGAGTGGGGTAGCTGTGTGACCTTGCTAACCACGGATCCTTTTAAAGTCCCAGTTTCCTCAATGTGTCTGAAATGATAATACCTGCTCCCAGAGTTGTTGTTATTTTTTATTGTGGTGGAATATACCTAACATCAGAGTTATCATTTTAACCATTTCTAAGTGGATAGATCAGTGGCATTACACACATTCACACTGTTGTACAGCTACCTGCACCAGCCATCTCCAGAACGTTTTCATCTTCTCAAACTGAAACTCTGTACCCGTTAACCCGTCAGCCTCCCACCCACCACCCCTTAAAAGAGCTGAGATTTGAACCCAGGAGTTTTTGCTACGTGTGTCTTGTGTTCTCCTAATACATCATAACTCAAGAGGGTTTGTGGTCTTAAACGTTTAAGATATCTCCTAAGAACCTATTATGGTAGTCAGTGCTATCTACAAAAATGCATTTTCTAAATGAACTGAGGCCTCATCCTTGGTCTGTCCCTAAGGTTGAATGAGAGCCTGAACTAATGAAGTTTGCTGTGTGATTCTGCTGAAATTCTCACTGAGGACGCTGCCGAGTTTGGTTGCCCCTTCTCTGGGCTCATCTTGCCGTGTTCTCATCACTGGATGCCTTGACCACTCCACCATGAGGGCTTTCCCCTGTCAGCCTCAGGGACTTGCCAGTTCCTAGGTTGCCTCCTGTTTCTCTGGCTGTTCCTTTTTGGTTGTCTATCTCCGCTCCCCTCCCCTCCCCTCCCCCCCTCCCCCTTCCCCTCTGCCTCCTCCTCCCCCTCTCCCTTCCCCTCCCCCCCTCCCCCTCTTTCTTTTGACAGAATCTCACTCCGTCACCCAGGCTGGAGTGCAGTGGCGTGATCTTGGCTCACTGCAGCTTCTGCCTCCCGGGTTCAAGTGATTCTCTTGCCTCAGCTTCCTGAGTAGCTGGGACTATAGGCATGGTCCACCACATTCGGCTAATTTTTTTATTTTTAGTAGAGACAGTGTTTTACCATATTGGCCAGGCTGGTCTCGAACTCCTGAGCTTGTGATCCGCCCACCTTGGCCTCCCAAAGTGCTGGGATTACAGGCCTGAGCCATTGCGCCCAGCTTTGGAGTTTTCATTTTTTCTCCCCTGTTGGCATTCTTGGAGGCTCTGTCTTGGCCTTCGCTCAGAAATATGTCACCTTTCAACAGCTGCCCTGAGATGGTGTCAGAACCACGCACAGCCCCAGGCCTGATCCCCTGGTGAGCTCTGCATCCCCAGGGAGAGCACCTCCCCAGGGAGATCGTGCCTTCTCAAACTCACCATTCAAATCAAATCCTAAGATGGGGGAAACCCAGGACATGGCCTTCTCCTCTTCCCCTCCACCTGAATCCCAGCCTGCTTCTTAGATGTGTTCCTGTTCTTTTTATACAGCTAGTGAGACTAGATTTGTCTTGGGTTGATTTTCCTTGCTTCTTAAATGGGAACTTTAATTTCTGTCCTTATTCCCACTGCCTTCTTCAAGTCTCCTCCTAAAATTCTTCCTTGACCTCCGCCTCTCCCTACTGCTGATGGATTTTCTCTCTTGTGGTTCAGATCTGATCACCCCTCTTCCCTATTTGAAAAACCCCCCATGACCCCCATTAACAGTCACGTGATAAAGCTCACAATCTGCTGACTGGCATTCTAATCCTCTGCCAGCTTGGCTCACTCTGCACTGATGACCCCTCCTCATTCTCCTTCCGCCCTCCCTACCCCACGACCAACACTCTATCACAGGGGCCCTTCATCCTCCTGGACTTCAGACCCCTTCTAGGAACTGACCGCTATGGACCGCCTCCCTGGAAAGGTACATATTCACTCAGTTTTCCATTCAATTTCAAGGGGTCTGCGGGTCCCGGTGGTGACCTCAGCCCGATGCCCGTGCTAGACCATGCACTCTAAGCCTCTGTCATTGCCTGTGCCATTTTCTCTTATATCTTTGTTCCTGTGTTTCCATCAGTATTTTTCTTCAGTGTGTTTTCCTGTCGGAGTTAATTTTTCCCTCTATCGTGCCCGTACAGCACATTACCAGAACTTGTATTTAGTGTCTGTATTAGAGTTGATAGTCTGCATGACTGCCTTGCCCTTGTGTTCCTGAGCACAATGCCTTGCATGTGTTATACACATGTTTATGTGTCCATGTATTCATTCATCAGTTTCTTAAGCCCTTGTGAGCTAGCCACAGTGCTTGTCCTGGGGCTATGCTAGGAAATACAGATGTCCTTGCCCCAGTGAGATCAGTTTGATGGAGCCTGTATACAGATAAGCAGGACGTCGTCATGGAGTGGGACTGCTGAGCATTTACTGTGTGCTGGGTGCCAGTGAGCACACTGTGTCCATATGTGTGTTGTCTCTGAATTCTCACAACAGCTTTGTGAAATAGGGTCTAATATTCTATGGGTGGAGCCTTGGAGGCCACAGGTAGGTTAAGTAACTTGCCTAAAATCATGAGACTCATCTGCAGTAGAGTGGAACCTCAACACTGCAGATTGTCTCTGGGGGTCGGATTTTTTATTGCTAGGCTGTCTGAGATCAGCTGGGACAAGCCAGGGCCCTGCGAGAGGCCGGTCGAAAGGAGAAAAGAGGAGAAAAGCCAGGAGGAAATCACCAGAGTCTTCCTGGAGGAGTATGGGGAATTGGGGTGGAGACAAGGGAAGCAAGGGCCCCGGGGTGAGATTGAGTGAGTGGGTGAACTGTGGGTGAAGTGTTAAGAACTCGGGTCTGCAGAGCTGGAAAAAGGAAAGAAGGCAGTGCCCATGGAATGAATTGAGGAGAAAAATAGAATTAGCCACTGAGCCGATTATCAAATCGAGCAAATAAATCTTTAAAGAATCCCAAAGATAGAAATGTCTCAGACACAGCAGGACGAATTTTTGTTTCAACATTGGAAGGCAGCCCTGCTTCTTATTATAGACATGTTCAAATAGTTTAAGTGCTGGTGACCGACCAGATTATCTGTTACAAACATTTGTCTTACAGCAAGTTATTTACCCTCTCCAAGCTTAGTGTTCATATTAATAAGATGGGGATAAAAAAATGTTTATTTCCTCAAATCTAAGAACTGTCAAATTTAGCTGCACCTTTAGTTTATGTAGCACTAAGGAAAAAAAAAATCCTGCCAACTAAACTATGAAATGCCTTTCAGAGATGTTAAATTGTGCAGGGGAAAGGATTAACTGTAAAATGGATTCTAGGATTGGTCTTAGAATCAATGAAATAGAATAGTCTACTTCCTAGTGTTACTGTGAAGAGCGCCAGATGCGTAGCAGTTGCTTACTTTATTTGATGGTGAAGATGGTGGTGGTGATGGTGGTATTGTTTTTGTAGAAGGAAACAGGCCTGGAGGTCGAAATGACTAATGACTTCATGTAAGCAAAAGCTAACTAGTAAAGTGCTCTCGTTGCAGATTTTGCTATGTTAGACTAGACAGGTCTCCTGACAAATGAGAATGCTGTTGCCTGTAATCCTGTGTTACCAGAGGCTGTAAGTGTGTATGCTCTTAGGTATAATATGACCAAGTGGTCATAGGCCTATTTAAAACCTAAGGGGAAATGAAGGGCTCAATTTTAGAGTGTGGCTTCTAATCTTGTGTGCTCCTAAATTCTGGTCTACATACTCCAAACGATTAGAGAGACATTTTGTAACCTGAAATGGTTGGGTTCAGACTAGAATGCTTGGGTGCTACCAAATTAAAGGCCAGCGAGAAGCTACTCGGGAGAACCAGCCTCTGGCACTGTGGTAGAGGAGCATTTATCTGGAGACGGGCCTCGCTGGCAGGAGATGGCCACGCCTGTGTCTCAGGAGACTTTAATTAGGACCATTGGCTTGGCTGCCCATGATGACAGGTTGAACTTAACGCCTGTGGTTCTAAGCCATGAAACCGTTCCTGGGAAAAGCCCAGCAGAACTATAGATGGCACCCCCAAGGACTAGAGAGAGGGTGGCTCTGCAGGCGCTGGCTTCTGCCTGCCAGTCCAGCCGCTCATCTCTCCTGGGGTTCCCCACCTGTACCTCACCTGCTCCTCCTGCTAAAGTGTGTGCCGTGTCTTCCCACCAACCTGGGCACAGGTTACTTCTGTGCTGTGTTTTTGGACTCAAACTGGGTGTCATTTCCTGAGAAGCCCCTGCAATCTGAGCTTCTTCCTTGTGCCCCATGATGCCCTGGGCTTCTCTCTTCCATGGCATTTACAGTCCTGACTTTCTGTCTGTGCGTGTGTCTCTGCCCTCCTTGAGGAATGGGACCATGTTTTACTAATCTTCGTATTCACTGTGCTTTGCCCATAGGAGGCCATTTACAAAAGGACACAGGAACGGACAGAGGCGCAAAATATCAAAACCTGATACTTGGAGGGTCTGCAGAGGAAGAGGAGGAGGAGGAGGAGCAAGGAGGGTGGAGTGAGGAGGACGGCTTTTCTAAGTAGAGGAATAAGGAGCCACATCTGTAGGGGAGCCAAGAAAGGGAAAAGGAGAATTCACAGAATCTAATGCTTGAAAGAGTGTGGGGAGAAAGGGGAGGTGGGACAGTCCTACTCTTGACCTTGGTGGGAGCATGGATTGGGCAGGTAGGGGGTGGGGGGTGAGGTTTTGGGCTGATGGGGCGTGCTGCAGCTGGGTTTCCTAACTGGCCTCGGAGGCTTCAGTCTTGAGGAGGGGGATGGGGAGGGTGAGTGAGCACAGTGGGTGACGTTTTCCTCCCCTCCGGAGGACGTGTGTCCTTGGCTTCATTTGTAGGTCTTTGCCAAGGCATCCGTGGGAAGCCTCCTTGAGCAAAGGGGCCTCAAGGCTGTGGACCTGTGTGTGTGTGTGTCTGTGTGTCTGTCTTAGCATGAGGTTTAGCAGGCAGCCTCGGGAAAAACTTACAGCCCAAAGGGGAGTTTGTGGCCGTGCTACCGGCGCTCCCTCTTTCCTAAAGAGACGTGTGTGCGGGTGTCAGAGCGCAGGCTAACCACAGGTTGCCCGTTTCTGCACCAGAGCCCAGCCAGGCAGCTTTTGGCACAGCAGCCCTGAGTGAAGTATCAGCGTGGGGTGGGGAGTGGGGCCTGGATTTTGATATCCAGTGTCCTCACCTGGCTAAAGGAGAGCAGCTGCCCCTTGCTTGCATGGAGAAAACAATCAGGAAAGGTTCGTGGTCACGTTTCTCAGTCTCTTGGACTGTTAGGTAGTTGCCCTTGATTCCCATGAGCTTTATCTGACTGCAGGGGTCCATGGCATGGTCCCCTGGATATGACAATATTGTACTTGGTCTGTTTCCTCCCAAGAATTTTTGAGGACTTTAACCCATGGGAGGGCAGGGAGGGAAGTTTTGGTATTTACAAATAAAAAGGCATTACTGCCTTATTCTCCCCCCCCCCAGTATATTTACAAATATAATCATAGCTTTGGGTTAGTCTCTAAAACAGGGGTTCTTAAATGTGGGAGTGTGTGTCAGAATCACTTGGGTAGCTGTTGGGCAGTATGTATGTGTAGACCCTGTCTTCGGAGGGTGCATCAGGAGGCCTGGGGCAGAGCCTGGATCCTGAATATTGGAGAAAGGCTCTCCAGGTAATTGTGATGGATGCCCCAGACAGACAACCACTGTGTTAGATGGAAAAGCTTCCTGGTGACAGAGACTGAGGCCTCTCTTGGTGTCCTATGCTGTGTCTGGGATACAGTATGTTTTTTTCTTCATTCGGAAGTATTTCTTAAACACCTACTATGTGCCAGGCCCTGGAATACGTTAGTATCACTGTTCTTGGTGCTCCTAGAGCCCCGGTGGAGGGGCCCTAATTGTGTCAATGCCAAGAAACTGGACGGGCTTTTATTCATTCTGGTTGAATGGATTGTCATTGGATTCTGGTCTTCCTGAGTGACGTGAGGTAGGTACCTGGAATTACAGCATTGACCTTGTCCCCTTTCCCAAAACTTGAACATAGCTCACCAAGCAGGGGCCCCTGGAGCGTTATAGCAGATGGGATCAGTAGATCTAACATGCCACTCCTGCCTTTCCTATTCACTTTTAGACTAAAGAGCTGAGCTTGAGACAAGACTGGGCTGGATAATTTCCCTTTGTCTTTAAGATAAAAAGAACACGAAGCTGGCCACTTCCTTGGTTTTCATGGATGGGTGCGAGCCATCTTGAGCCTCTCCTATCTGCTAGACACAAAGGACATGAAGAGGAATGGAGCATGGCCCCCACACTTCACAAAAATTGCCTAAGGGGAGTCAGATATGCAGACAGATGTGGCAGTACAGGGTGACAGGTCCTGCATGTGTGTTGAGCAAACTGTGAACAGGCTGTCACAGCTATGGTGCATTGTGGGAACTAGGGAAATCCTTTATGGGGCAGTGCTGGTTGGACTTCCCAGGTTCCCCCCCAGCCCCAGCCTTTGAAGGGTGGTATGGGTAGGGGGCAGCTGACCAGGAAGGAAGCCTTGCACCCCTCACCTGGGTTGGGGAGGCTCCGCTTTGCATCTTTTCCAGCAGTGTCTATGGCTTTGGCGTGGCTAGGACCCCACTACCTGACCCTGTGGCCTGTCCAGTTTTCAAGTTGATAGTCACACGTATCTTCCCAGCTGAGGGCTCCTTTTGTGTTAGCCTGAGACAATCATAGCCTCTGTTTCTAAGAGCGAGTGCTTTGATGGAAAACATGGCTCATGAACTTGCTCTTTGTCTAGATCCTGTCATAATCAGGTTGTGCAGGCATGAATTGTTAGTAAAAATTCATCGGGTTACAGAAAAAAAAAAAAACCTAGAAAGAAATAAAGGGACATGTCTAATGTTGGTGTTGCTTCTGGGTGGTGGGTGTATGGGTACCATTTTCCCAAGCTTTTCACTTTTCAGGTTACTCTTTCATTTTGGAAAAAGATAATCAACATTATTTCTCGAAACCCACATGTGTTGGTGAGCTGTGGTTACTGAAACCCTTTCCTCCAAGGATGAAGGTTCTGAGTGATACATTTTTTAATGATCAAGCTCATCCCACTGCCCTCTGGCATCTTAATGGTGGCTGGGTCTGGTTTTACTGTTCACTGAATGTTCCATTTGTCTCTGTCGATTGAAGATGCCCTCAGGGCCAAGAGGTGACTACTCTCAGAGGATAGAGTGTGATCCAAATTGTGTGTGTGTGTACACGTGTGCGTGGGAGGGTGTGTATGTGTGTTCCACTCGGCCCTTGGGGTATATGTCCCTCATCCTTTGCTCTTGTGGGGAGAACACTGGACCAAGCTGCTTAGTATAGAGGAGAAACAGTCTCACAGGGCACCCAGGAGGAAGAGCGGCATGGGAGAGTTCAGGAATGTTTCCATACTGCATTAGCACGAAAGCTGTACCACATTCAGAATTTTAGACCACTCCTATCATGTGCATTTAGAACAAACTTCGTAGAAATTTGTGGCTGCTCTGATTCGTCCACTAAGCCAGAGCCTCGTATTTGGTGTGTAGCGGGAGGCACCTCAGCCCCAGCAAGTGGGAGGGAGGGTTAATGCCCTAACCAAGGAACTTCCTCTTCTGTCAGAGGCATGGGTCAGTGATCTGTGCTGGTGTGTGGGAAGCTTTGTTGGTTTATCCCCTTGATCTTGCCTCCACCCTTCAGCTTGAGGAGGGGTGTGTGTGTGTGTGTGTGTCCACGCTCGTGTGAAACTTTCTAAATACCAAAATCTACCTTCTTATTATAAACTAGTACCATTGGTTCCTTGCCCCACCCTCCCTTGTTTACTTTCTTTTGGTTAAAGTGCTGACCCTTTTGAAGGGCTCCTGTTTCTGTGGCACAGCCTATTCCAGATCACTCAAATGGTTTGTATGATTTTCTGATTCCTAACTCTGGGCTGCTGAATGCTTTTTCATCTCTCACAATGAGCTCAGAGTCAGAGAACGGCTTTTGAAAGTTCGTTTCTGAAATGTACATATGTGTACTGTCTTGAAGTCCAAGCATATCCTTGGGACAGCTGTGTGGCTTGGAGATCTACTCAGAGTGGCCATCCCACCTGCCATATTTTTGGGAGTGGTACTTTTCAATATGTGAAAAGAGAGACTGCTTCTGATACTCTGTGGCTCTTATTCAAGTTCAAGTTCCATGGGAACTGAATCACAAGGTCTGGTTTTAGGAGTAAGAGAGAGTCAGGAAGAGAAATGATTCCTTACAATTTTGTGTGCATGTATTTATTTCTATTTCGTTGTTTTATTTGGATTCTAGTTCTGGGTTGGGATAGCCCTCACTGCCTGAAGTAATTGTTTCTTAGAAATAGGCACTGCGAGGCTGGGCACGGTGGCTTATGTTTGTAATCCCAGCACTTTGGGAGGCTGAGGTGGGTGGATCACCTGAGGTCAGGAGTTCGAGACCATCCTGGCTAACATGGTAAAACCCCGTCTCTGCTAAAAATACAAAAATTAACTGGGTGTGGTGGCGTGCACCTGTAGTCCCAGCTGCTCGGGAGACTGAGGCAGGAGAATTGCTTGAACCCAGGAGGCAGAGGTTGTGGTGAGCCGAGATCGCACCATTGCACTCCAGCCTAGGCAACAAGAGTGAAACTCCTTCTCGAAAAAAGAAAAGAAAAGAAAGAGCCATTGTGTTTATTGCTATCTTCATGTTACCCAGGTAGGAGAGGAACGGCCCACGTGTTGTCCTATCAATGCGCTTAAGTAGAGAATCCAGGGTGAATGCCAGACACATTACATGGTCCCCTTGGATGCGACAACAATTGTATCTGGTCTGTTTCCTCCCAAGAATTTCTGAGGACTTTAAAATTTAACCAGTGGGACCAATACAGTTTAAATGTATTAGCTGCTTGCCAGTAGGAGCCAAATCATAATTCTTAGCCTTTAATCTCCTGAGAAACGAGCTGAGCAGCTCCATGTTATTTTTAGGTAGCTTTTCTGGAATAAGCCTAGAGTGACCATTCATGTGTTTCAATGCAAGTGTTTCACTTCATGTAAAGGTGACTTTCCTAAATATTATCAGCTAAAGGCATGCCGTATTTACACATGATTCCCTAGTTGCAAGTCACAGAAATAGATTGAGTGTCATGGAGAAAAACTTAATGAACTATAAATTCTCAGAGATACAGAATTTGAACTCTTACTGTGGTAGTTGGTACCGTTTAGCTATTATTATTTCATTATTTAAAGTTTCCTCATTGTTGTAAACAGGGCAGAAGGGTACTAGTCGTGGACTTTTCATTGTGCATTATTCATTTCATCTAATCATCCATGATTCTAGTTACATCTCAGGTTCTTAACTAGTGTTAAGTTCTTATAAAGGAATTGCTTACTGAGTTCAGTTGGCAGGTTAATAATAAGAGGTATCCTCTAAAACAGAGTTCAGAATTGCTGGGGTTCAGATTCATTTGAAATAATGCAAAGATCTGATGCCTTAGTTCAGGCTGTTAAAAAAATCCGTAGACTGGATGGTGTAAACAACAGAAATTTATTTCTCACAGCTTTGGAGGCTGGGAAGTCCAAGGTCGAGGTGCTGCCTGATATACTCTAGATCTGTGTCCCTACCCAAATCTCCAGAATTGTAATCCCCAGTGTTGGAGATGGGGCCTGGTGGGAGGCGATGGGATCAGGGGGATGGAGTTTCTCCTTGGTGCCGTGGTATTGTTCTGGTGATGGTGAGTGAGTTCTCAGGAGCTCTGGTTGTTGAGAAGTGTGTGGCACCTCCCCCTCTGTCTCCTTCCTGCTCCAGCCATGTGAAGCTCCTAGCTCCCCCTTTGCCTTCTGCCATGAGTAAATGTTCCCTCAGGCTTCCCAACAAGCAGAAGCTGCTATGCTTCCTAGATGGTCTGTGGAACTGCAAGCCAATTAAACCTCTTTTCTTTATACATTACCCAGTATATTAGGCCATTTTCATGCTGCTGATAAAGACATACCCAGGATTGGGTAATTTATAAAGAAATGGACTCACAATTCCACGTGGCTGGGGAGGCCTCACAATCATGGCAGAAGACAAAAGGCACTTCTCACATGGCAGCAAGCAAGAGAGAGTGAGAGCCAAGCAAGAGAGGAAACCCTGTATCAAACCATCAGATCTAATGAGACTTATTCACTGTCCCGAGAACAGTGTGGGGGAAACCACCCTCATGATTCAATTACCTTCACCTGGTCCTTCCCACAATACATGGGAATTATGGGAGCTACAACTCAAGATGAGATTTGGATGGGGACAGAGCCAAATCATATCACCCAGTCTCAGGTATTTCTTTATAGCAGTATGAGAACAGACTAATACACTGGCTCATTTGGCTTCTGGTGAGAGCCCTTTTCTGGTTTGTAGACTAATGCATTCTTGCTATATCCTTACATAGTGGAGGGAGAGATCATCATTCTCATGTCTTTTCTTACAAGTGCACTAATCCCATTTATGAAGGTTCCATTCTCATGACCTAATTACCGCCCAAAGGCTCTCTTCTAAATACCGTCACAGTGGGATTAGGCTTTCACATGAGAACTTTGGGGGAGAACACAAACACTTAGTCCACAGCAGATTGAACGGGACTTCATTTTATGAAGCTTGCTGTAATTTGAAAGCTTAAAATGGGCCAATAATGGGTATGCGAGCTGAGAGCCTCATGCTTTGTGTAGGGAGGTAGGTGCCTGCGGGCACTGTGTATCATCAGAAGGTCCCTGTATCCTGGCTAAATTTGAACTTGGTATGGACTGTGTAAACCTGCCCTGGTCCACGATGTATGTGCATTGGGCTTGGAGGCTTGGAGCTGACCCCAGAACCCTCTCTGTCAGTGTTGCTGCTGAGTCTTCATGTCATGCCCTCTGTTTCTGCTCAGTGCAGAGGAAAGTAACTTCTTTTCATACCCATCTGCGACTAAGTAATGTGTGTCCTCTTTTTTTTTTTTTTTCGGACTCTGCGTTTAATAACGTGTTGAGAAAAAGGAAAAAACATTTTCCGTTTCATTTTTTGTGGCTTCATTTTTAAAACTTTATTATGGAAAGTTTTAAACACACACACACAAAAGACAATACTATGATGAACCCCCGTTTCCCCCATTACCCAGCTTCAGTAACCATCAACTTTGTGCTGTTCTTATTTTCAGACATGCCATCCCTAGTCCAACCCCTTTTTAGGTCCTGCAGTATTGTAAAGCAAAATGCAGGCATTTAGTGTCCACACATATACGCGGCTGCTTGGATTGCTAACAGATTCGGCCTGGAAACAATAACAAAACCAACCCATAGCCACAATAGTATTACCACTTCTAACAAAATTAACCATCATTCATTCACATTGTTAGTCTAGATTCAGTTTTCCCAGTTGACTCAAATGTTTTTTATACTGGTTTGTTTGAATCAAAGTATAAAGTCCTGTGACTGCATTTAGTGGATATGTTCCTTAAATTTGTTTTAATCTAATCTGTAACAGCCTTCCTGTTTTTGTAAAAATACCATTTAGTGAGTCATTTGTCCTATAGAATTTTCTGCATTCTGGGCTTGGCTGGTTGTATCCTCATGGTGTCATTTAACACCTTCCTCTATCCCCATGTTGCCTGCAGTTGGGATATTTCAGGGGTGGCTCTGAAGGAGCAACTCCATTTTCTTTGATCTCTCTCTCTTTCTTTCTTTCTTTCTTTTTTTCTTTTGAGATGGAATCTCACTCACTCTATCATCCAGGCTGGAATGCAGTGGTGTGATCTTGGCTCACTGCAACCTCTGCCTCCTGGGTTCAAGCAGTTTCTCCTGCCTCAGCCTCCTGAGTAGCTGGGACTGCAGGCATTCACTACCACACCTGGCTAATTTTTGTATTAGTATTTTTAGTAGAGACAGGATTTCACCATGTTGGCCAGGCTGATCTTGAACTTCTGACCTCAAGTGATCCGCCCTCCTTGGCCTCCCAAAGTGCTGGGATTACAGGTGTGTGCCATCACGCCCAGCTAATTTTTGTATTTTTAGTAGAAATGGGTTTCTACCATTTTGGCCAGGCTGGTCTCGAACTCCTGACCTCAAGTGATCCACCCACCTTGGCCTCCCAAAGTGCTGGGATTAAAGACGTGAGCCACTATGCCTAGCTAATATTCATATTTATATTTTTAGTAGAGATGAGGTTTCACTATGTTGGCCAGCCTGGTCTTGAACTCCTGACCTCAAGTGATCTGCCTGCCTTAGCCTCCCAAAGTGCTGGGATTACAGGCATGAGCTGCCCTGCCCAGCCTTCATTTTCATTTAAAAAAAAAAAAAAAAAAAGGCCCTGGCTCATTGTTTTGGTAGCATTGAGAGAGACTCAGGTCTGCTGCTTCATGATTCATACTTTTACTCAAATGCCTTTATACTTTTGTGTGCTTGTTTTCCTCCTGTGGATGGAATCAGGCTCTTTTAGCTCTCTTAAGAACTTTATTTTGCAAGCTGGCCTCCCTAGCTCTACACTGTCCTCCTTGCCAGTTCAGCCTTTATTCCATGGCTGATTTTCTCTTCCTAAAGGAAAGAGTTAGTTGGTTTTGAGTTCAAGTATTCTAGCCCCACTACTTAAGCTGTGTAATGCTGGACAAGTTAGTGAGTCTGAATTTCTTCTCCTGGAAAACGGGGATCTATCTCTTAAGATAAAGGAGATAAGAAATTCAATAGTACATGAAAAGGACTTAACACAGTCAGATTCAATGCTCAAGATATATTAATTTTTCCCCCCTTCTGATTATATCATTCCAAGTTCAAAGATTTTATTTTCTTCTGCCTACTGAAGTTCAACCTCCTAAGTGGAGTTTTTTTCTTTGAGCAATTTCACCATTTGTTGTAAACACACCTTTCCAGCTTCTGTTCCTCTAAACTCTAGACACATTATCCTAGGAACACACTGTTTACTTTACATTGCCTTTGTCTACAGTTTCCCCCTTGGAATGCAGTTTCCTCTGATGTCTGTCTCATGCTTCAAGGACCAGCTGAAACACTACCCTTTCTCCCACATCCTCCCATCCCCGCCCCTCTCTCTCCCCAATCAGTAAGTAGCCTATTGCTTGGGTTCAGTAGTCCCACAGTGCTTTGTATGTGCCACTATCATTGCACACATCTCTCTCCAAACTGTATTATGGGTGTGGCTGTAAGAGTATTTATCTCGCAGGCAGCTAGTGGTAAAAAGACAGAAAGCTTTCATCTTCATCTTTGACTTTTGCAGAGCAAGTCTGTGCTCCTGCACATGGCGTGGTGCCAGATGGATATTTGCTGAGCTGTATGGATTCTGATTGCTCTCACCTGTGCAGAGGCCACTGTGGCAACCCCTCCCTGTTCTGCTGCGATGAGGAAGGGCGTATCTGACTCTCTGTGCTCTCGGGAACCTGTGTACCTCCAGGCCTAGCAAGGGGAAGTCTAAACTGGAGGTGCCGGAGGTGCCATGGTCTTTGACCACTAACTGTTGCAGCAGAGTCAGCATCTAACATGTTGTTTCTTAAAGTCATTCGCAGTGACTTTGAGAACAAAAGCTGTCCTGGGAGGATCAGCAGACTTGGTTTGTGCACCAGGCAGGGCTCCTGGCAGGCCTGCCCAGCAGGTCCCTGAACCTGGGCCTGAGCCCTGACAGCGATTGCAGCCTCAAGGCAGCTGCAGTTATCAAAACTCACTTCTGTATGTCATTTTCCAATCCATGTTCTGCTCTGCTGTTTAAGGGGTGTAGAGCAGAAAAGAGAGGGTAGAGAAGGGCTTCATTTGGGCCATGGTTTTATGATTAAGAATATACTGCTGCCAGGCTCACGCTTATAATCGCAGCACTTTGGGACACTGAGCTGGGTGGATCACCTGAGGTCAGGAGTTCCAGACCAGCCTGGCCAACATGGCGAAACTCTATCTCTACTGAAAAAAAAAATACAAAAATTAGACAAG